>JAMPIV010003043.1:5000-144413 GCA_024509875.1 Oreohelix idahoensis | reverse complement strand
GCTTAGCGCGTCGCGCTCTCGCGAGCGCCGCTAGCTGTCTCGGGGTGTGGGGGGGGGGGGGGGGGGGTGGAGTGATGGGGGTGAGGAGGGGAGGGGGGGGGGGGGAGATACTCTCATCTCTCATGGGGACGACGCGGCGCGGGGGCGGGACGGGCATGGGACACACACACTCTCTCACTCTCTCTCTGTCTATCCACTCGCCTGCGAAAACGTGACCGAGTTACGACATACGACCAGCTTATAACTCCCCCCCCCCCCCTAAAAGCGTACAACACACACCAATCACTGTTGAGTTTATCTTGAGAACGTACTACCCCCGTGATGTATACGAGTTTTTGTTTTTTTATGAGTTTATATTTTGTTTGGACTCCTACCCAATGTTAACCAGGGGAATCCCGAACAAGGAGATGGAGGTATTGCTTTGGAAAAACCATTAACAGGTTTTCTTCAGTGTATGTCCTATTCCAACGCCCAGCTTCTTCTTTCTAATAACACGTTTCCACCTGCACCTGAAGATGCATTACAATGTGTGCCATTCTTCAGCTCCACAGCAAATTTTCTATATCCTTCATAAGAAAGTAACGTGTTTATCTTGAAAATGGTCAACGATCGGTTTTGTTTTTTTTCCTCCCCGGTGTTCCAGTGCTTAAAACCGCCATAGCACCGAGACAAGGATTAACTACAGCCTTTGAATTCTTACAACGTTTTTTTAATGAGCTCAGTTTGACAACAATCATTGGGCTAACTGCAGCTGTCACATGAAGGATTAGGTAACCACTGAAAGGAACAAACTGAAGAGAAGAACATATACAGGGAGACTACACACGCAATACAAATATAAACAAGCACAAAAATCTCTGAATGGTCTTTTCAAGAGAAACTTTTCTATAACTTCTACAAGCAAACAGTTTTTCTTCCAAGCAAAAGCTTGGGCGTAACAAAGGCAGGCGGATACGTCCGCGAATTCATTTTATTTTGTCCAAGAACGTCGTAAGACCGAGGACTTTTTCTATCCCTGTTCTTCGTAAAGCGAAAACAAGCTTCCAAGTGACCCTGCAGAAGCGGAAACGTTTTTCCAACAATACAGTGTTGAGGTCCTGTGTGTTGCCAGTTTTGCGGCAGATAAAAATCGCGTCGGCAGTTGGAACAATCGGTAAAAGTAGGGGATAATGTTCCCCATACAGCAGCTACCCTGGCAAAAATTAAAAACATAAGGGACAAACACCTAACACCACCACAAATATATTTATAGATATATGTGTGATACCTGTTAATATTTTGACACACATAGGGGAACCCCCCGCCGTTGGCATAAGGAGAGTTCGTGAACAGTGCTGAGATCCTCAAATGTGTATTTCTTAAGGAGGATGATTAGGAGTGTCACGAGTTTTTTGCTATCCAACTTAGCTCTGCAGTAGTGGTCCAACCACTGGCCAAAAACTCAAGGAGTAACTGATGTTGGGGTCATCTCACAGGAGTCTACTCACGTTTGCATACAGATATACTCCTTGGCAGAGTTGTATGACTAGAAAGGATAGAAGGATGCAAATTACCTCCAGGCTCCTTGTGGTCACAAGATATACCTAAAAAGCTCGAGCACAGAATACTAGCATCTTGCCTGAGCACTCACGTTAACCCCCCCCATTATCTAGAAACTGCCATATCAACTTTTGATGAAGGATAGGGTTATCTTATAATTTCGGTTAAACTCGTTCTAAGCCCCCAAGCTCCAACAAGGTTCGGATCATTGTACTAATCATAACTCAGGCAATGGTCTGTGGTTGTCTTCTAAGTCGACACGAGGCACATTTTTTTACAAACAGTAGCTTTAAAAAAAAAAACCGACTAAAGTGTCAGGTTACTATATGCCACACTTGTCTACTTTTGATATCGATTATAGGCAGGACCACTTCAGGAATGTGGGTTGTTTCCTCCTATTTCGCACAACCCCCGCCAAAAAACGTTTTAAAAGCGCAAACTCTGGTGTTTTTGTGAAGGTAAATTTCAAATTATCTTACCACAATGGGAAATTTCATGCGCGATTGCTGGCAAAGTCACTCAAAATATGGAAATGGAATAACATCCGATTTTCCTCATTTCGGCAAAAGTTTTTCTCAAAAATACAACATCTTACTTATCCAACAAAAGTCAATGTCCCTTGTAACACTAGGTTGTACAGGAACATTGATTATGTCATTCGGTTACCTCGCCGATTGCCATGCCGACAGGTCGATAATTTATATTAACGCGGACCTGGCACTCTAGGGTAAACCTTGACATCAGCACGGTCACTATACGGAAATTGACCCGTCCCATCTTGGGTTTTTACCTGCGTCTTAATCTTAGGCAAATGCCGCGAGAATCGCAAAGCAAACATACATGATCAATTATCACTCGGCGGGAGTGTTATAAATTGATAAGAAAATTAGCTACTAATATCTGCTTCATAGTCAGAGACATGTAAATGGAAGCGACGCGCCTCACCACGGAAAATCACAATTAGAATTTATGTAAAAATAATTAAAATCTTTAAAGCGCCAAACAACGGGCGCAGTAATGGCAGAATAGGATAACAGTGCTTCTACCAGGTTTTGTTTCGTTGTGACGCCCACCTCCTCTTAGCTTCTTAGCCACCTTATTTTAAGCCCAACGTTTCTGCCCTTCATCTTATTATTGTGTCTACTGAGTGTTTTTCTATTCTGGTCTTTCTGCACCTTTTTTCCGACATTACCCCTCAGGAACCCCAACGTCGAGAGCGCTGTAGTTGTAATCTCTGTTGTTCTTTAGCCTTCGTATGACATGGACCCGCTAATATGAACCATCGTATTTTCCATATATAGTCGGAGTCATAATTTCTGCCTAGAGTCCTTCTCTTATTTGTCGATTAGTCTTGGAAATCTTTTACAACTGATGTTCATGAGTTTTTTCTAAGACAAATTTGTATCTCGAATGTATTCAGCTTGAGTTCTCCAATTGATTTTGGTTATTTTCCAACTCACACAGCCGTTATGTAAACACTGAGATAACATTTGAATTTTATGTAAAAAGACGAAGCTTGGTATGATAATCTTCAAAATGATCGTAATTTCCAAATGTTAGATAATCTATTGAAGGCGCTAGCTGCCAAAGCAATTCTAGTATGGATTTCTCTTGTTGTGTCACCATCCTGAGTCATTTTACTGCCTAAATAATTGAAACTTTCAACTTTCTGTAGTTTTTCCCCGTTCAAGATGATATCAAAGGTCTCGTTAGAAAAGTTCATAGCTTTAGTATTAGAGGCATTTATTTGGAGACCAATTTTAACCGAGAGATGACACAAATTATTTATTGCTTCTTGGGATTGTCTTGGTGTGATTAAACTTAAGAATGACTACAATCCATCTGCTGAATATCCTAGGTCCCCCCAGGAATTTTCCATGTTTGTCCAATTTTATTACCCAATTGTTCCAAATGTGGGTATAGTTTTCTACATTAACCCAATCAATAAGGCTATTCCAATGTAAAGAAGTAGTTCGAGGTGTGAACATAATACAGCCTATGTTTCCACCCCCTGATACTTACTGTTAAAACATTCTGTAATTTCCCTTTATTTGTTCTTAAAACAAACACATCTTGCCATTGACTTATAGTATCGCGTTTGATTTTTTGTCACCTATTTGGTTTGGGAAAACCATAGATTGATAAGTAACTTCACACATATGAATGGGGCCGGTGTAGACAATCAATAAAGGCTTTATGAAAAAATCGACCGAACTGGTTGATAGATAAGTGGCCTGATGTGCCTTTCAACTGATTACTTCTATAAATTGTTTACTTAGTGTGAATATTTGAATCAATTCAAGAATGTCGTATTCGGCCTGAAACCCGCTTGTTCTTCTTTGAATCTTTTCGTCAGCAT
The DNA here is from genome assembly GCA_024509875.1 of Oreohelix idahoensis. NCBI lineage: Eukaryota > Metazoa > Mollusca > Gastropoda > Stylommatophora > Oreohelicidae > Oreohelix > Oreohelix idahoensis. Next base: position 140,515 of record JAMPIV010003043.1, on the reverse strand, counting down.
GCAATTTAAAAGTCTTTCTAACATCAGGCAACATAATAGATTTTCCAGGTACTGATAATAGAGATATTACCACTGCCAGTTATTACCAGTCTGATAGATCACCTTTCTTCGGTAACTTTACAATAATACTGTCTTTCCATTGTTGTGGTGGTTGTTCTTCTCTCCATACTTCATTTATAATATCTAAAATTCTCAAGAGGTTGTTGTCATTAACTGCTTTAATCATTTCCCCTGAAATTTCGTCAACTCCAGCAGCTTTAAAATTTTTTAATCTTTTAACGGCTTGTTTGATCTCGTCCAGCGTGAATTCATCGCAAGTTATTGGCAAGATGGTTGTGGATGTTTCATTATTAAAATCAGGTGTTACTGTTGGTGGTGGTCTGTTTAGCACCTCCATGAAGTGCTCAGCCCATCTCTTCATTTGTTCTTTTTCTGTTGGTATTGAATTCCCTAATTTACCTTTATCAGGTGTTTCCATAGCAGTAGGCTGGTGACATAGTTGTTTTGTAATTTGATAAAGGCACCTACTATTACCAGTTCTTGCAGCATTTTCAGCTTCTACGGCCAGTTCATTGATGAAATGTCTTTTATCTCTTCGAGTTTTTGTCTTCACAATTAATTTAGTACACACATAAATATAACTAAATACTGCCGGAGAGGAAAATAGATTGACCCAATATTTATGTGACAGAAGCACTTATGGAGTTGTATGTATGCAATTTTCGGAAGTATTTTCCTTAAGACCAAGCATAGCGAATGTTCATAACATTGCGTTTACTATACCAAAAATTACTAGCTGTTTTCGTAAGCAGTTCTTATTTTTCTTAATTTACCAGACAACAAAAATGTGGGTCTTGGTGCATTACGTGTGTCAATTTGCCTATAACATGGCGAAAAGGAAGGCTTAGATAATGATTGTGTTCTATAATTTTGATCTGCAGTCGTTCGTTCACCAATATATAACGGTTGGTTACTTCGTGAGTTGTGTCTCGTGTGAATGACCTCTTGATCCCCACCGAAGCAATGCTTCCTCTGCTATTTGTCAATGATTAAGCTTGCACTGAGCGATTAAGCGCTTTTGCACGGTGTTCAACTCCCGTTGTGAGGCTGCCAATCGGAGACCGTTCGGAAGGTCCAGTGGTTTTTCAAGTGGACCCCAGTATGCCTAATCAACTTCCTTTGATTTTCTGTTGTCTCAAGCCTTTAGCTACTTTATTTCTTTCTGACGAGTGACTGAGTTCAAGATAACCTCATTACTCCATGTTTATTACCATTTCTTTAGCAACCACACCATCTAGATCTATTCGGTAGTGTAACCCGGGTATGTGGAGGACCTACTCTTAGAAACACTGAGGTCTCTTTAAAAGATCAAGAGCCTTGATAAAATTATGTATTACAGGATTTCAGATTATCTGGTAACTTCGGACACGGTATTGAGTGCCACAGGCCAACTTGTGTGCAATTTCAGTATCGACCCTGTCTCTAAAAAAAAAATCCCGTCAATTGGTCACGGAAACGGCATACAAATGAAAACAAATTTTGCTGCTGGATGGCTAATCCGGAAGTATTTTTAACATTATGAACGCTGCTTGAACCCTGAAAATCGTGGTGAAAGCCGAAAAGGAAGCTCAAACTGACAACGTTAAACACGGACCGTAAACTTCCTGCAAGAATTTCGCATAACATGAGACAAGTGGAGACTCGAGATGCAACAAGACATGAACTCCTTTAGATAGTTGGGGATAGACAATCGGGCACGAAAGACGGTCCGTGGCGACCAGAGTTTCAAATGAGGACATAGTTTGTTGCTACCCAACCAGACGCCACTAGAGCGTGGTTGGCCTACAAACACTGCTAACCGTTTCATCATGTCAGTGACACAGGGTTCTGGAAGTATCCAAGAAGAAGAAAAGAGAATACATTGACTTATTAGATCTCATGACGGATGATTTACCTGCTTGTGGTACAATTTCTAACAAACAGAGAACGATGAAAAGATTTTTAAAACTAAATATTTTAACCAAAATTTAACATCACTTCCAAGAAAAAAGATGCAGCTGTATTCTTACAGGGTAGTCCTTATAAAGCATTTGCGGCTCATAACAGTATCGACTTTTAGTTTTTAAACTAACATTGCGGATTTTCGCTGGAAATGCGGTTTAACAAAGCACCTTTACACCTGGGGACACTTAGTCGGCTTTTTTCCCAGTTAATAGAAATCTGTGGGGAACTGGGCTAGTTTTGGGAAAAGTTAAAAAAAAAAGAAAAAACTATCAAAGAAACCGTCTTCTCGTGGCACACCGTTCCAGTTGGCAAGATACAGCCTTAGAAAGATTCAGGGATGTAACGTGTTGAGTAGTTCAACATCCAGCTAAACTATGGGTCCACCATCGGAGGAGGTGGAGGCATCCCTGGGTGTCACAACGCATTACCTCCTCACTACTGCCTTTTTCACTTCCCATTAACTGCAAGAGCAATGTCGGGTAAGCATTTACAGCTGGGGTAGACTAGATTCTGTATTCTGTCTACACTGTCAATGCACAGGGTACACCAAGGCTAAGAGAGAGGTAGAAGACCACGAAGCACATTGAGAAAGTACTGAAAGACGTATGTGAAGACGAATGCGGAAAACGTGGAGAGAGAACTTGTGATGATGGCACGTGACAGGAATCCCACTTGGCACGTTAATTGTTTGTTGAAGGCAAAGCCTATGCTTCCTTGGAGAGCTGAGGGTAGTAAAGCAGAAATGAAGACTGAAGAGTCTCGATACCGTGAAATGAAACTGGCATACCTTTGCCCGCCCCGACAGGACCAGCCGCTTTAAATCAATCAGACCCTCGTCCGAAATTTACCCATAGGTTTAAAAAAGGTTGTCTTTGTTCCCACTTCATCAACCTAAAGAGCTTCGAAATTATGCCTGGAGATCTACCGGAGATATCCAGATCGACCGGTTGCCGACCCCCTGCTCTAGTTGGTAACTGGTTATATCACGTCGACCATTTTAAAAACACTAACTTGACAACTCTGAGAAGATACGGAACAAGTAAATGAAAACAAACAAGTTTTTAATGGGTCCACTGTTAGTACTGTTAACAACATTCTTTTAAGATAAATATAGACAATAAAATAAATATTCCCATGCATTCTAACTGCATACATACAAACGTGGATGGGAAGTTAGTTAGCAGTCACCACTAATTTCGTCATATTGTTTCACAAACAATAAAAGATCACATTTCCTTTCCCTTTCCAAAAGCGAAAGTCTCCCCCGTAAAACGTTCTCCGTCCGTACTTTTCCCCATTCCATCTACCTATTTTATGTGAGTTTCAATCCATCCATCCACCCACCATATTTATCTATCTATACATTTATCCATCCATCCGTCCAAACCCACACATACATACATCATCCACCAATTAATCCATCCATCCATCTATCTATCTATCAATACACCCTAAATCCATCCATCCATCTGCATAATCATTCCCTCCATCCATCAATCCATCCATCAGTGCGTGTGGCGGTAGTGTGTTCCTGCTTGCGTCTGTGTGATGTAGGTTTGTTAGTGTGTGTGTGTGAGAGAGAGAGAGAGAGAGAGAGAGAGAGAGAGAGACAGACAGACAGACAGACAGACAGACAGACAGACAGAGAGAAAATCAAAATTGACATTAGGTAGAATTTAAATGTTTATCTGCCCAAACGTCTCGAGTTTTAGTTACTCAAGCTCTGGATGCTACAACACCAAGGAAGAATTTCACGCTCCTAAACTACTTAAAAGCAAACACAATGACATGCGCCAGCAGAGCTGACCTGGGCCATCTTTGACCTTCTGCTTAGCGAGAACCTGGCAGCTTTTCATCCGCTCATGCTCCCAGTGTTGGTCCACAGGAAGGCATGACAAAAGCCCGGGGTGCGTTTTTCTGCCAAGAAAAGTTTACACGCGAGGATATATAAGATCTTGAGCGGACTAATGAGGGAGATCAAAGTTCGGCAGCTAAAATACTTTGGCCACATAAAAAGGCATAACACCCTGCAGAAGACCATAATAGAAGGGAGAGGTGAAGGCAAACGTGCAAGGGGAAGACAGCGCTATAAGTGGGAAGATAACATCAAGAGATGGACAGGAAAGAGTCTTTCAGAGTGCACCACCAAGACAAGAGACAGAAGACGTTGAAGATCCTTTACAGCCAACCTTCGTTGTGGAGATGGCAGCTGATGATGATGATGAGCGGACGGCACGAGACAAAAGGACCAAACACATATTTGTAAAAGGCCTTGCAGAAGGATGATGATATATCTTGGGCAAATTTGAAGCAGATGTTCAGCAGTCATTTTATCTGTGCCACAGTTACACTGATCGATAGTTCCTATCTTTAGCTTGTTGAATAGATGATGTCTCAGTCTGTTGTGGCCAGTGCGGAGTCTGAAGATTACCACTTGTTCTCTTCTGTTGAGGTGGTAGTATGCATTATTTTGTGTGTGACCTGGATGCTCTACATCCTATTTGTTTCTGTATCTGATTCTGTTATAAGTCCTTAAGTGGGTGCCAATTATTGTTCTTACTACACATTTCTTATTTTCTTCAAGCTTAATTTGGGATGCAAAGCTTACTTACTTACTTAGTCGTTCCCCTTCTACCGTGAGGTGTAGAGGTTTGGAAGAGAGAGCGCCAAACTATCCTATCGGCTGTCTTCCTCCTGGCCTGGTTCCATTCTAGTCCTCGGTCCTTCAAAGATTGTCTAATGTTGTCCTCCCAGCGGACTCTGGGTCGTCCTGGGGGTCTGGATCCTTGGCTCTTTGTTTCCCATGCTTGTCGTGGTAGCCGATCTTCTCCCATTCTGCAGATATGGCCAAAACATCTTAGTTGGGACTGTTCTACTTGGGTCTGCAGGGGGTGGGATTTTAAGCCTTGACGTATCGTCTGGTTGCGGACCATGTCTCTTCTTGTTACTTCAACCACCTTCCTCAGATGCCTCATTTCTGAGGTTTGGATCTGGCGTTTGTGGGTTGTAATCATTGCCCATGACTCGCATCCATATGTCACGACTGGGACATAGGTGAAGCGGTATACAGGCATGTATTATTGTAAAGTTACCGAAGAAAGGTGATCTATCGGACTGTAATAACTGGCGTGGTATATCTCTATTATCAGTACCTGGAAAATTATTATGTTGCATGATGTTAGAAAGACTTAAATTGCATGCTGACGAAAAGATCAGAGAAGAACAAGCGGGTTTCAGGCCGAAACGATCATGTATTGATCAAATATTCACACTAAGAACAATTATAGAAGAATCAGTGGAAAGGCAATCGCCACTTATTATCACCTTCGTCGATTTTCAAAAAGCCTTTGATAGTCTACACCGCCCATCATTGTGGAAGATACTTACAATCTATGGTTTTCCAACAAAATATGTGAATATAATCAAAGCGCTATATGACAATGCAAGATGTTGTGTTAGAACAAATAAAGGGAATACAGAATGGTTTACAGTAGAAACAGGGGTGAAACAAGGCTGTATTATGTCACCACTACTTTTTGGAATAGCTATTGATTGGGTTATGAGAAACTATACCCACAATGAACAATTGGGTATAAAATGGACAAATGGAAAATTCCTGGGGGACCTGGATTTCGCAGATGATGTAGCATTCTTAAGTTCAACACCAAGACAATCCCAAGAAGCAATAAATAATTTGTGTCATCTCTCGGTTAAAATTGGTCTCCAAATAAATGCCTCTAAAACTAAAGCTATGAACTTTTCTAACGAGACCTTTGATATCATCTTGAACGGGGAAAAACTACAGAAAGTTGAAAGTTTCAATTATTTAGGCAGTAAAATGACTCAGGATGGTGACACAACAAGAGAAATCCAAACTAGAATTGCTTTGGCAGCTAGAGCCTTCAATAGATTATCTAACATTTGGAAATTACGATCATTGAATATACATACCAAGCTTCGTCTGTTTAATTCAAATGTTATCTCAGTGTTAACATACGGCTGTGAGAGTTGGAAAATAACAAAATCATTGGAGAACAAGCTGAATACATTCGAGAACAAATGTCTTAGAAAACTCATGAACATCAGTTGGAAAGAATTCAAGACTAATCGACAAATAAGAGAAGACTCTAGGCAGAAATATGTCTCCGACTATATAAGGAAAAGGCGATGGTCATATATCGGTCATGTCCTACGAATGCAAAACAACAGAATACCACTACAGGCGCTCACTTGGGTTCCTGAGGGTAAGCGGTGTGGTGAAGTGGGATGTTATAAATATTTATAGGGGACTTAGTGTACTGACTGAGATCAGCTGTGAAGGTATCTATATCTATTAAAAGTAGTGTATTATAGATAACCTTACTTGCTACCACATATCTCTTTATCTCAGTCAGAATTATTCTGGAATAGTGTGATGCTACGTTATGTGTCTAGGGTATGTGTATGAAGAAGTGTAAGTCACAACAACAGACAGATAAACAATTTAATGTAATCCACTACTCTTGACAACACTGTGACACTCACATACATATAACACTCTACAAAGATATCTTAAAAGAGTCACTGATAAACTTTCGAATAACAATATGTATTCATTACTGGCATGAATGAATATGTGTCCTGATTCAACTACAAGGGAACCAGGAATCACAATCAATTTAAATTACAAGTTATGTACAGAATGTATTTAATATGAATATTGTAGTGACATATATTATTACAAATGTTCTATGTGTGTCAGTTGTGTAGTAGTAAAATGAGGTAATACTGGTTTTGTTTTGTTCAAGCTCTGTTGGTATTTGTCATCATGACTTCAATAGTTTGTCTTTAGGGACTATTATTGGAGATGTTCACAGTTCCTGATTTTAAGACAAGTAAATTCCCCTCTGAATGGTATTTTTATAAAGTTATTTCAAGATGAGGGGACATAATGTTGAGCTCAGCTGGCCAACTCTGCTTATCTGGCGTGATGGCGGCAGGAAAGGACTCCTCTGCTCGAATTCTCCTCTGGGCTCAGGAGACACCTCACTGATAGCTAAAAAGACCAAGGAGTATGCTGTCCGACTCTGGATTCAGCAAATCTCTGACCAGATGCTGCTCACTACCATCAAGACCACTGTCCCTGAAATCAAGAAGGATGTACCTTCTACTTCATAACTAATTTATATTCTCTTTTACACTGATCACAATACAGCACAAACATTGCGTTCAGAGCGTTAGGCCAACAGTCAGCTTCATTTGAAATACTTTATTCCAGTATTACCCTTCTTAATGGTTACTACGCCTCTGCACTTCCAGCATTATTTCTTTCTAGTCCATCATCCAGGTGTCAGTGTACTATTTGGCCATTCCATGCCGTTTTACTTCTCTCCGACACCCTCTGTTCAGGCTGGAGCATTATAGGCTTTACCTCACGTTTGCCACTGAACTACACATATATATACAGGCATAAATCAACAATTCACATTCAATTTTTCATTAAAAGATACTGAATGGTTCAAGCTTACCACAATTTCATGGAAATAAACACAGATACGTTGATTAGCAATGAATTCTGGCACAAACTGGCACAAATTCCGTTCTGCCTATGTTCCAGGCTTTTATTTTAGCAAAAATGTGAGCTGGCTTCAACGTACTGTCGCTTTATCAAGCTTATTTGAATTAGTGGTCTCGAACTAACGCTCCCAAGTGTGTATATCAGCGAGACTGGCCAATGAGCCACGTTTCGACAAGTGTTTGAAAAAATGTTATCTTTTCCCGTCTCCCCTAACAACCAAGATAGTATTTATAACCCGACCAATCGTGGTTAGGCTTTCATTTGTTGCGCTCCAATCAATTTGGAGTTTACATGGTAGGCTATTTATGTAACGTAAGGTTTTTTCAAACACGTTATAAAAAAAAATTTATGAGCAGAAATGATTTTATGCTGTCAGGCACCCCCAATATTTTATTTTGGGTATAATTTATTAATTCCTGGACTATTTGCGTAACGTTTTACATATTATTTGTCAGCAAACCCTAAGGAACCCAAAAATACTAATTTAAAGGAGCTACGTGGCTGCGTTCAAAATATGCAATTTCTTCTATCTCCTGTTTAGAAGATGTGCTGTCTGGGTACTGTTATGTGTTCAAACGTAAACCATATAATGTTGTCTTTTCTAATAAGAGTCTGTTATGAATTATAAACCTAACTCTGGGAAAGGGTAGTGTATTTTATCACTGTCCGTCTGAAAAAAAATTAGTGCATGTAGACTTACACGCGTGATGGTAGTAATTGTGTATCGCGCGAAGCGGGTTTAGTGTTCGGCTTTCTGCCTCTCCCTTCTCTTTTTATCCCTTTAGTCCATCTGTTCGTTCGTTTTGGTAACGCAGTATAATTAATGTTAGGGTTAATTTAGGTCATTACGCAGTACGTCTCAATGCTTTTCCAAGAATTACAGCACACGTTTCATTGAAGAAGGCGGGTAATAATACAGTAAGCTTTACTATCAACGTGAAAGCGTTACAATTTGCAGACGAAGCAGAAAACAAGGGGGATTTCGAGTACATTCTTTGGGACAGCACTGTCATTTTACCATTGCTCTTCTCTTTATTAATTTTATTTGTTAGGCTTCATATTTACCTAATAATTTATATATGTGGATTAGAATATTTCATGACACCTCCCCTCTTAAAACAGACATTATATGTCAGTCCTTTATTCCATATACACATATAGAAATTTATTATTATTATTTCTGGGGTTTACGGTGATTCTCATCACACGGATGGCGGCTTAAAAAATCCGCTCCCAGATTGGTTTTTCCAGATATATATTCAATGCTAAAATTATATGGAGCCAGAAGCAAAGACCATCGGAGTAACCTAGAGTTCTCATGCTTAGCCTGTGCTAAAAACGATAAAGGTTTGTGGTCAGTTTGCAACTTAAATGCCTTCCCATATAGATAAATATTGAATTTCTTTATTGCCCATATTACTGCAAGACATTCTTTTTCGCTAGTTGAGTAGTTGATTTCAGCTTTATTCAACTTTCTGCTAGCATATGCCACTGGGCTTAATTCCCCATCCAATGCATCTGATTTCTGTAGTAAAGTTGCACCTAGCCCAATATTACTTGCATCCGTCCTTACTATGAATTCTTGACTTAAGTCAGGTAATTTCAAAATGGGTTTACTTGTGAGCTTTTCCTTCAATTCTTGGTAAGTCATTTCACATTGTGGTGTCCATGTAATGCGATCTGGAAGTCCTTTACGTGTCAATTCCGTTAAAGGTGCACATATGGAATTAAAGTTTTTGATATACTTCTGGTAGAAACCACATAATGAGACAAAGGATCTCACGTCCTTCTTGGTTTGTGGTCTCGGGGCTTTCTGTAGTTTCTCTAAATTCTTTGGGTCAGGGGTCATGTTTCCCTGATAAACTGTGTGTCCCAAAAATTCCAATTCTTTACTTCCAACGCAACATTTGGTTGGTCGGGCTGTTAAATTTGCCTCCCTAAGTCGATCAAACAGCATGTTCAGAGAGTCAATGTGTTCCTCAAATGTTTCTGTTGCTATAAGGATATCATCCATAAAAATTTGTTATACAGGGATTATTCAGAGGATCCAATAATTTTCTCATCATTCTAGAGAAGACACTAGGCGCATTCTTCAATCCAAATGGCAATCTATTAAACTCATAGTGTCCTTCTGAGGTACTAAAAGCTAGGTATGGTCTAACCTCAGGCTTTACTGGAATCTGATAGTATCCTTTACTCAGATCCACTTTTGACAAATATTTAGCTTTATTTAGTCTGGCAAACAGCTGATTTGTATCCGGCAATGGATCCACCTGTCCTTCTGTAATAGCATTCAGTCTCCTGTAATCTATACAGAGTCTATGTTCTCCAGAGGGCTTCCTTAAAAGTACAACACCGGAACTATACGAAGACTCACTGTGCGAAATAATTCCTTCCTTCAACAGATAGTCTATCTCTTCCTTCAAAGCTTTTTCCTTAGCAAACGGAATCGAATATGTTTTCATACAGACAGGTGTGGAGTCTATTAATTTCATATCATATTCCAATAGGTTTGTATGCCCTGGTCGGTCTGTTAACACCTCTGCATGATTATTTAGAACCTGTTGCACTCTCTCTTTCTGAGTTTTCGTTAAATGTGTACTGATTTTCACCTGTGCTGCTGTCTCACAGGGGTGTAATGGATATTCAAATGATGAAAGTGGTTCCTTTTTCATCTCCATGGCGATGGACAAGGTCAACAAGTGTGTCTCTTCCTGATGTTCTCTTTCCAAATATTTCTTCAGGAGATTCACATGATAGATTTTTTCTTTCCCCTTCTTATCTATCTTATAATTTGTTCTAGACACCTTCTCTAGAACTGTATATGGACCCTGCCATCCAATTTGTAACTTATTTTGACTCCCGGGCAAAAGAAGCAGTACCTTCTCTCCCACAGCCAAATTTCTGTCTTTCGCCTTCCTGTTATAATAGGCAGCATGTTTCTTCCTGGCTTGTTTCAAAATTTTCATTGGCAAGTTTCCAGCCAGTTTTCAACCGAGTGGTCAGCTCATTCACATATTGGTATGAAGATGTAATGTTTTCCTCTGCCTTTTCATCAGTCCACGTTCTTAACAAAGCTACATATGGACCTTTAATTGTGTGGACCTATTTGTCCATGCACCGGTATGGTCTCTTCCACTCGAAGCTTTATAGTGATGATTTTTCTTCCCAGAATTTTCATGCACAAAACGACCGCTACCAATTTTTTCTCTTGGGGCTGCCTCCCCTCTTAAAATTCTTGATGAGAGATTTCCTCTCTACATCTTCTTCCTCCAGTTTGTTTAAGTCCGATTGAGGGATTGTCGGCTTATCCTGGGGTAAGACATCTTTTTGCACTCTCCGCATAGTGGCCATTGTAAAACAGTTAAGTGAAGCTTGTCCGTGAAAAGGGGCTTCCCATTCCATTTGGTCCACTTTATCAAATCTATATCTCTTTTTATTATCAGGCCTAATTTTGCCTCGTGGCGTGTCCAGGTCCTGATCCATGTTCCCACTTGTGGGTGTTCCCTCATGTGCTATACTACACCTTTCTACAAAGTTCTCAATGTCCCATCTTGCTTTGGGCCAATAATAATTGTGAGCCACCTTTTGGATGATGGTACCTATCTTCTCATGGTCCCCATCTGGTTTCACATGTAGGCTCCTTATTAATTCTGTCCTATATCTCTTTGGAAGAACCAGCTGTCCGTGACCATGGGATCTAGTTCCAGTCTTCCTATACATCAACTTGTTTTTCATGTAAAAATCTCCCTTGCCTGGAGTTGTATGACAAGTTGACAATTTTCTGAAACAAGGCTTGAGTGTTTTATCCCCAGCCTGTGCCTTCCTCATCTCTTCTGGAGTGGTATCTAACATAATATCCTCCTCCTGTCTTGAGGTCGACCTGACCTGAAGGGTTGCCATATACACAGGTTTCCTTCTGCAACGGTCAGTGTCATGATTGTCCATCTGACAATTTTTACACCACCTTTTTCCTTGGTTGAAAGATTTTCTTTCATCATATTTACTTTCATCGAATTGTGGGAATTTATTTTTATTTTCATACCGTGGCCTATCAGGCTGGTGCTTACCTTTATTTTGATCCTTAGGATCAAATTTATTAAAGTTCTGTGGTGCCCTAAAGTTGTCCACCTGTTTCTTTTTATTACCTGTTACCTCTGCTTGAGCTGCTTGATACCTTTCAGCAACATTTAGCAACTCACCCAGCCTCTCTGCACCTTGTTCCATGAGAAACTTTCTCAGGTCTGGAGCCATGGACTCTCTTAGTTGCTCTATAAGGACCATTTCCTTAAGATCTTGGGTTTTCCCCAGAGAAGTCCATTTCTCCAAGTATGTCTCTATTCGTGCAGAGAACTGGTGATAGGTTTCACCTGACAGTAGTTTAGCATTCCTAAATTTTTTCCTGTAAAACTCTGCATTCTTTTCATACCTTAACAAAAGAGCCTGCTTTAGCATGTCATAATTTTCCTGATCACCTCTGCTCATTTTTGCAAAAACTTCATAAGCTGCCCCACGAAGTCCCTGAGATAACTTTAAGCTCCACCTTTCTCTCTCCAACCCATACGTGGTAGCTAATAGTTCGTACCTATTTATATAGCTCTCAATATCATCGTCTTTCTCAACAAAATGATCTAAATGAAAATTCATAGCTGAGATTGAGGCTCCTTGAGTAACCGTAGCATCAGAGGCAAAGGGACTGGCACCATTTTCAGGAGCATGGCCTTGAAACTCAAACTCCCTTAGTCGTAACTCATGTTCCCTTTGTAATCTTTTTCTCCTCCTTTTCTGCTTCCCTCTCTGCAGCTAATTTCCTCTCTTCTGCAGCTAATTTCTTCTCTTCTCTTTCTGCAGCTAATCTTTTGTCTTCTCTTTCTGCTTCCAATTTCTTAACCTCTTTGTCAGCCTCAATCTGCAACCTCTTAGTCTCAGCCTCAGCTTGCAACCTCTTAGTCTCAGCCTCTAACTTTCTTTCGGCCTCTTTTTCTAATCTTCTTTCTTCGCGTTCAATAAATTTGTCACATTCCGTTGTGACATAGGCAACCATAACTTGCCCATCTAATCCTAACTCTTTTGCAGTCTGAACCGCAGCAGATCGAAATTTGGCCAGGTCCGCCATTGTCTATTATGTAAATTTATACAATGTCTAACCAACAATTCAATCTCTAATGGACAACACAGGCACCGTGAGCTCAACCTTATTTAATTCCACCCAAGGATACCTTTTAATTCTTATATTCCCTGAAGTGAATTACCCCCAATATTTTTAATAGTTAAAGATTCAAAATCCCAAGAGCGAGACCCCAATATATGTGGTGAAGTGGGATGTTATAAATATTTATAGGGGACTTAGTGTACTGACTGAGATCAGCTGTGAAGGTATCTATATCTATTAAAAGTAGTGTATTATAGATAACCTTACTTGCTACCACATATCTATATATCTCAGTCAGAATTATTCTGGAATAGTGTGATGCTACGTTATGTGTCTAGGGTATGTGTATGAAGAAGTGTAAGTCACAACAACAGACAGATAAACAATTTAATGTAATCCACTACTCTTGACAACACTGTGACACTCACATACATATAACACTCTACAAAGATATCTTAAAAGAGTCACTGATAAACTTTCGAATAACAATATGTATTCATTACTGGCATGAATGAATATGTGTCCTGATTCAACTACAAGGGAACCAGGAATCACAATCAATTTAAATTACAAGTTATGTACAGAATGTATTTAATATGAATATTGTAGTGACATATATTATTACAAATGTTCTATGTGTGTCAGTTGTGTAGTAGTAAAATGAGGTAATACTGGTTTTGTTTTGTTCAAGCTCTGTTGGTATTTGTCATCATGACTTCAATAGTTTGTCTTTAGGGACTATTATTGGAGATGTTCACAGTTCCTGATTTTAAGACAAGTAAATTCCCCTCTGAATGGTATTTTTATAAAGTTATTTCAAGATGAGGGGACATAATGTTGAGCTCAGCTGGCCAACTCTGCTTATCTGGCGTGATGGCGGCAGGAAAGGACTCCTCTGCTCGAATTCTCCTCTGGGCTCAGGAGACACCTCACTGATAGCTAAAAAGACCAAGGAGTATGCTGTCCGACTCTGGATTCAGCAAATCTCTGACCAGATGCTGCTCACTACCATCAAGACCACTGTCCCTGAAATCAAGAAGGATGTACCTTCTACTTCATAACTAATTTATATTCTCTTTTACACTGATCACAATACAGCACAAACATTGCGTTCAGAGCGTTAGGCCAACAGTCAGCTTCATTTGAAATACTTTATTCCAGTATTACCCTTCTTAATGGTTACTACGCCTCTGCACTTCCAGCATTATTTCTTTCTAGTCAATCATCCAGGTGTCAGTGTACTGTTTGGCCATTCCATGCCGTTTTACTTCTCTCCGACACCCTCTGTTCAGGCTGGAGTATTATAGGCTTTACCTCACGTTTGCCACTGAACTACACATATATATACAGGCATAAATCAACAATTCACATTCAATTTTCATTAAAAGATACTGAATGGTTCAAGCTTACCACAATTTCATGGAAATAAACACAGATACGTTGATTAGCAATGAATTCTGGCACAAACTGGCACAAATTCCGTTCTGCCTATGTTCCAGGCTTTTATTTTAGCAAAAATGTGAGCTGGCTTCAACGTACTGTCGCTTTATCAAGCTTATTTGAATTAGTGGTCTCGAACTAACGCTCCCAAGTGTGTATATCAGCGAGACTGGCCAATGAGCCACGTTTCGACAAGTGTTTGAAAAAATGTTATCTTTTCCCGTCTCCCCTAACAACCAAGATAGTATTTATAACCCGACCAATCGTGGTTAGGCTTTCATTTGTTGCGCTCCAATCAATTTGGAGTTTACATGGTAGGCTATTTATGTAACGTAAGGTTTTTTTCAAACACGTTATAAAAAAAATTTTATGAGCAGAAATGATTTTATGCTGTCAGGCACCCCCAATATTTTATTTTGGGTATAATTTATTAATTCCTGGACTATTTGCGTAACGTTTTACATATTATTTGTCAGCAAACCCTAAGGAACCCAAAAATACTAATTTAAAGGAGCTACGTGGCTGCGTTCAAAATATGCAATTTCTTCTATCTCCTGTTTAGAAGATGTGCTGTCTGGGTACTGTTATGTGTTCAAACGTAAACCCATATAATGTTGTCTTTTCTAATAAGAGTCTGTTATGATTTATAAACCTAACTCTGGGAAAGGGTAGTGTATTTTATCACTGTCCGTCTGAAAAAAAATTAGTGCATGTAGACTTACACGCGTGATGGTAGTAATTGTGTATCGCGCGAAGCGGGTTTAGTGTTCGGCTTTCTGCCTCTCCCTTCTCTTTTTATCCCTTTAGTCCATCTGTTCGTTCGTTTTGGTAACGCAGTATAATTAATGTTAGGGTTAATTTAGGTCATTACGCAGTACGTCTCAATGCTTTTCCAAGAAATACAGCACACGTTTCATTGAAGAAGGCGGGTAATAATACAGTAAGCTTTACTATCAACGTGAAAGCGTTACAATTTGCAGACGAAGCAGAAAACAAGGGGGATTTCGAGTACATTCTTTGGGACAGCACTGTCATTTTACCATTGCTCTTCTCTTTATTAATTTTATTTGTTAGGCTTCATATTTACCTAATAATTTATATATGTGGATTAGAATATTTCATGACAAGCGGAAAAAAGGAAGACCAAAAGAAACACTCAGAAGAACAATAATAAGAGAAGGAAGAACGTTGGGCCTAAATAATGTGCAAGAGCTAAGAGGAGTGGCGTCACAACGAACAACCTGGAGAGCACTGGTTTCTGCCTTATGCGCCGTGTTTGGCGCTTAAAGAATTTATTATTATTATACAGGCATCTTCGTTTTCTTACCAACCTCTCTCTTGCTGAGGAATCCTCGATTTATGGCCTGAAAAAGTCTCCCAGCTGCTGCTTTTCGAGTGGCCAACTCTTCTTTGATGCCTCCCTTTCGGTCTATAATGGGATGCAAAGCAATGGCCAATTTTCATAATCGTGTGCTGAGCAAGCCACTCCCATATTTCTTACCCGGATTTATTCAAGTGGCCCTACTGTTCATCGGGGTTGGGGAGTCGGCCTAAAAATATTCTCCGATTCCTGAAATTTTAGAAGTCCGACTCCGACTACAGTTTTTTACTAGTCATATGGCATGAGGAGTAAGTGTCCGGACATTTTTACCGACTCCAAGTCCAATAAAAAAACGACTGACTCCAAACCCTGCTGTTGATACTGGGAATTATCAATTTACGGGCCTCACCAATAGCATGTATTTTGTTATGTATTTCACTGAGTTCTCGCTTTCTTTTCTCTGCTGTTTTCGTTCGTTTGTCCCTGAAGAAGGCCTTGTGGCCGTAATGTAGGCGATTTTCTCTATCTATTGTCACAGTAACAGCGTCTGGTTAGCCGAGTGGTTACAGCGTTGGTCCCTCGTGGCGAAGGTAACGGGTCCGAAAACACAGTGGCGTCAAGTTACAGTCCACCCAGCTGTAAATGCGTACTCGAATTTGCTCCTGAGTTAATGAAGGCAACGGCAGCGAGGAAGGTAACAGGTCACCCCATCTCTCGAAGCTGGACCTACCATAGTGAAGTGTAACATTTCACTCCCCCACTGCAGTATTTGTTATGGGACTACCTTACGGCATAGTTAGACGCATCGCCTATTTTTGTTTATCTGGCCATATTTGCTCTTATGTCTTCAGCGCTTCTATCTGGGCACTTTCTACTGCTCTTCTCTACCTTTCTATATAGTCTCTCTCTCTCTCTCTCTCTCTCTCTCTCTCTGATTTCATCATATCTTTCTGTGTTACGCGCACCTGCATCTAATTATATTTGTTTTATTATTCAGAATTTCATCCCAGGTCAAGTCATCTTCTTACGCGAACGCATTCAGGCGTCAACTTGAATATGCCTTTGAAAATATACAAATAATTTTACAGCAAAATGGCATAAGGAACACTCAGAGCCCAATACCACAGAAGCATAGGTTGAAATGATGTGACAAGGTTACCAATGTGGAACTGATGACAAGAACTAGTCAAGTGCCAGCGGAACAAGAGAGATAAGAAGACGCTGGCGATGGATAGGGTGCACATTGAGCAAACCTGTTGATTGCATTACAAGACAGTCCTTGTACTGGAATCCACAGGGATAGAGAAGTGAAGGCAGACACATAAACAAGGAGACGAGAATTGAAAACAGAAGTGAAAATGGTGAGGAAGATGTAGAGCAGAAGGGACACGACAGGAGGACTTGGCATGTGTTTGTTGAAGGCCTATGCTCCTAGGGGAGCTAAAGGGTATTGATTGATTGATTGATACTATACATTACCAAGAAGAGATCAAGTGATAATTTTCAGAATAAGAACCGGCCATTACAGACTCTGTCACATAATTTTGGGTCGATCTCTTGTCCTCTCCGGCCGTATTCAGTTACTTGTTGTTGTGCGTACTGATTACGTGAAATTTCCGTGGTCGGCACATTTCTTTCTCTGCTATCAAGCAGATATTTGGTATTTTGATATCACCGTACACTTCCTACAGTAATAAGTCGTCATGTTTGTTTGCCAGCTTGACCTTGTTAAGAGTAGGTGGATGATGCAACATTAATCGACAATTCTGTGATAAATATTCTCGTATACCAGACCAACAGTTGGAAGATGTAGAGAATACAGAAGACTATTGGCAGCAGGTCAAAACGGTATGGAAGGAGACATGTGAAGAAATACTGGGGAAAAGGGAAAGACAACAAAAAGCATGGATAACAACAGAAACCATCAATAAGATAAAAGATAGAAAAAACAAGAAAGCAGAGTTAAACACAAGCAAAACCAGAAGTTCCAAAGCCAAGGCTCAAGAAGTGTACACAGAAGCAAACAAAGAAGTAAAAAGAAGTATCAAAAGAGACAAGAGAAAGTATATTGAGGAGTTGGCAAGAGAGGCAGAAGATGCTGCAGCCAAAGGAAATATGAGAGAACTGTATAGCAGCACAAAGAAGCTAACAGGGAAATACAAGCAAACAAGTTGCCTCATAAAAGATAAGAATGGGAAACTGCTCAGCAATATACAAGAGCAAATGAAGAGGTGGACGGAATATTTTGGGGACCTTCTCAATAGACCAGCTCCACAAAACCCGCCGGACATCCAGCCAGCAGAAGAAGAGCTACAAATTAACGGTGAAAGACCAACGAAGGAAGAAATAAAGAAAGCCATAAAGCTTCTAAGAGATGGAAAAGCGTCTGGACCTGATGGCATTCCAGCAGAGGCCATCAAAGCAGATATCGACACGGCTACAGAGATGTTATATAAATTACTTGGTAAAGTCTGGGAAAAAGAAGAGATACCAGCAGAATGGAAGGAAGGATATCTGGTTAAGTTGCCTAAGAAGGGAAATCTACAAGAGTGCACAAATTATAGAGGAATAATGTTACTATCAGTGCCAGGAAAGGTATTGAACAGGATTATCCTTGAGAGATTAAAGGAGTCCATAGACAAGAAATTGAGAGATGAACAAGCAGGTTTTCGACAAAAACAGATCATGTACAGACCAGATAGCCACTTTGAGAATAATAGTTGAACAAAGTCTGGAATGGAATTCACCACTATACATCGGATTTGTGGACTACGAAAAAGCATTTGACACTGTGGACAGAGAATCACTTTGGAAATTGATGAGGCATTATGGAGTTCCCCTGAAGATCATTAATTTAATAAAGAAAACCTATGAAGACATGACGTGCAGAGTTCTTCATGAAGGACAGCTTACAGAACCATTTGGGATAAGAACAGGAGTGCGACAGGGATGCCTCTTGTCTCCATTTCTTTTCTTGCTGGCAATAGATTGGGTTATGAGATCATCGACAACACACAACAGAAATGGAATCCAGTGGACTCTGACTAAGCAGTTGGATGATCTGGATTTTGCTGATGACTTGGCTCTCCTGTCCCATAACTGTAATCAGATGCAGGACAAATTGAAAACACTCGATGAGAGGTCACAGCAATTGGGTCTGAAAATACACAGGGAAAAGACAAAAATAATGCGAATAAATGCAGGTAATGAAAACAGGGTTGAACTTGAAGAAACACCAATACAAGATGTAGAATCATACACATATCTTGGCAGTAATATAGACAAAGTTGGAGTGACAGACAGCGATATCAAAATAAGAATACAAAAGGCAAGAGGAGCTTTCATTGCATTGGGAAATATATGGAGATCAAGAGAAATAGGATCCAACACGAAAATAAGAATCTTCAACTCAAATGTGAAGTCAGTCCTATTGTATGGCTCGGAGACATGGAGAACAACAAAGACAACAACCAAAAAGCTACAGACTTTCATAAATGGGTGCTTGCGTAGAATAGAGGGATTAAAATGGTATGACAAGGTTACCAATGTGGAACTGATGACAAGAACTGGACAAGTGCCAGTGGAACAAGAGATGAGAAGAAGACGATGGCGATGGATAGGACACACACTGAGGAAACCTGTTGATAGCATTACAAGGCAGTCCTTGTTCTGGAACCCCCAGGGCAAGAGAGGCAGAGGAAGACCAAGAAGTACGTGGAGAAGAGAGTTGGAAACAGAGGTGAAAATGATGAGGAGAACATCGAAAGAACTTGAGATGATGGCACGTGACAGGAGGACTTGGCATGTGTTTGTTGAAGGCCTATGCTCCTTTGGGAGTGGAGGGTTATGAATGAATGAATACCAGACCGCCTGTTTCACGCGAAAAATCGACCAGCGAATTTGTTAAATCGCTGATAAGGCGAGTGTGACTTTCTCGTCCAGAAGGTAATACGACGAATTGTGTTTACCTGGGAGTGCCAGGCGATAAATTATCGACCTGCGGGCAAGCATTCGGCAGACTCGACATGACATAATCGCATCCTTTACGACTCATTACGAACATATTACTTTAGATAAAAATAAGGAGTTGTATTCGTAATAGTACGGAAATCTCACTTCCATATTTGGAAGACATGACATTTCCGTAAACGCACAGAAATTTCCTAGTGGAAATATTTTGAATTACCTAAAAAAACCATCTAATAATACAATATACAGCTCCGCAGCGTTGGCGTAGCTGGCGAGTCCTTTTTAAGACTTTAGGCTGGCAGATAGATAATGTTAGTCTTTTTCAGGACTTAGTATCTATCATCGCTGATCGAGTTAGCAGTGAACGGAGTTCACTTATTTTTGGATGGTAAATGCGCTCTGATATACCCAAATAGGTAGAAAAGAACGCGCCTCGACACAAGAAGGCCAAAAAAAAAATTGAATTACCCCACCAAAACACACAGGTTTTGAAACGATTGGAGGGCAATCGAAACATAGGAAGAACTAAATTCCTGACTGGACCCTACCTTAATCGTAATAAAGTACTGCGGTGGGAGCGAAGTGTAATATTACCTGACACTTTAGTTAGTTTAGAACACTGTGAAAATTCACCTCGCGCCAAGAAGAGAACCAGACCTTGTCAGAGTTAAGAATAGCAGCAGATTTCATTTACCAGACCGGAACTTGTTTGAGCATCTTGAGGACTTAGAACCCAGTAAAACTCTACCATTTTAACATGGAAAACCGAAATCTCGTGTAAGAGGCATCGTCAAGTGATCCAGTCATCCATCTATAAAGAACCAAGCATCAGCTGGAGTAGAACAGACAAACCCATTGGCAGCTAAGTGGAAACATAAAAGCTGCCAAGTGAACTGTCCAATTTTATAACGCGATAACATCACCCAGTGATGACAACTTTTTCTATAAGAAATTATTCATTTTTATAACTGTTAAAACATAATTGATTAGTAAATGTGTTACTTGTATAAACATAAATCTAAAGTTGATTTAATCATTTTGAATGTACTACATCTGTATGTCTCACACAATTTCTTAAATAAACTTAAACAGAGCTATATAATAATAAGAGGAATTTCGCTGACTTAGCTCAGCTGCGGGCTTGAACGAGCTAACGAATTATAAGTAAACCCTATCTTTCACAAAGGTTGACGGCAGATACTAGAGTTAACATTTGCTCAGTCTCATGCAGCATTGTTCTCGCTTTTCTGAATATCTTGTGAAGATTCCCATGCGGTAGAAGCATTATTATCCATCTACCTACAACTCTTACTTACTTAGTCGTTCCTCTTCTACCGTGAGGTGTAGAGGTTTGGAAGAGAGAGCGCCAGACTATCCTATCGGCTGTCTTCTTCCTGGCCTGGTTCCATTCTAGTCCTCGGTCCTTCAAAGATTGTATAATGTTGTCCTCCCAGCGGACTCTGGGTCGTCCTAGAGGTCTGGATCCCTGGCTCTTTGTTTCCCATGCTTGTCGTGGTAGCCGATCTTCTCCCATTCTGCAGACATGGCCAAACCATCTTAGTTGGGACTGTTACCTACAACTCTGCCAAGAGTAATCTTGTGCGAAGGGAGACACCTTTGAAGACTTAGTTGCTCTTGAGTTTTGGCCACTGTTGGACCACTACTGCAGAGCTAAGGGGAGGCAACCCGTGACAGACCCAGATACCATCTGTTCAACAAACTGAAAATCTGACAAACAGACAGACAGATATGTGTCCATGTGGGAAGGACAAACAGTAGAACGTGTCTTCCAAAATTGTCGGATCCCTGAGAGAAGCGGCATGGCAACTTAGCACCAACCCAGCTGAGGTAGAAACTGTATGGTGATGACAGAAGCCTGAGACGGAACGGCCATCTTTATTAGAGAGATAGATGTGGTTATCTGAGAACGAACAACGAAGCAGAAGGAGTGTGACCATCTGAGGCTCCAGACATCTCTATAGAGCATGTCACAAACAGGCACTAGTGACGGATACGTTGACATCAGATGCACGCTGGGCCACAGGTATTAAAAGCTCGCCATGTAACTCGCTTTATGATGAGGCATGTCCAGGTGTCCCGGTAATTCCCGGGGGTATCTGTAGAGACAAAGAACGCACTACTGCACCCTCAAGCAACGTCGTACAAGCCGACCAATATGACTTTGTGCATGGGCCTGGGAACCTCATCATGGAAAAAAAATTGCCACAAAGACAACCATTACAAGAGCACGTGACTGCTTGGTGCATGCGTCCTGCGCGAGGACTAGCAGCAGTGGTAGATTCATGCTTCGTAAGTAGCGCAAACCAACATCAATATATGCATAATATATATATAATCCCAGCTTTTTCTGTCAGTAACGCTAAGGGATGCAACTTTGGTTGACAGTTAGACATTAATTGCATTGTTTCCCTTATATGTACTCTCCCGAAAATAGTCACACTTACCAAAGAACAATGCGCAAATGACGGTGTGCACAAAAATATATTTATAGAATGTGTGATCCCGTATACACACATTGGGATCCTCGCTGCTGCTACGTAGTTAGTGTACTGTGGTGATGCACAGTGGGTTTTTAAAAATACTTATGAATAAGTAAAATTGCCGTTAGGTACTGGTGCTTTTGAATTTAATTCCCGTCTTATGACGGGCTTTTACGCTAATAATGATGATGCTGATGAATCCCAAGTGAGGGTATCGAATTCCATGTATTCTTAATGCTGGCACTAACATCCTTACTACTCTTTCTGATTTTATCAGTTACGTTATTACTACCTGCTAGTTTAATTACACCACGCACATACTTACCTGAGTGCAAACGCATTACAACTTTCTTGACTGCGAATATCTGACATGCTTGCATTAATTCGAAAATCTTACATGTTTGCATTAGCGAGAATCTGGTAAATTACGTGATTATATGTTAGCACAATCAACGTTAACTCATTAAGACTGGTTTAAAAGGCTGCCAAAATATATATTTAATACAGACAAAAATTATCTCTTTAACATAAAAGGTAATGGTAGTCCCATAGCAGATACTGCCGCATGGGAGTGAAGTGTTAGAGACTTCACTATACTAGGTCCAGCATCGAGAGGTTGGGGTAACCAGCTCCCTTCCTCGCTGCCTTTTCCTTCCCTAACTCAAGAGCAAAGTCAGGTACCCATTTACAGCTGGGTACTGGAGTGTCGACACCTTGAATAAACCAGGCACTTGAGCCGCGAGAGACCATCGCTCAAACCACTCTGTCAATCGGACACTCTTCTTTAACATAGATGATAATAAAAAGGAAAACGTCAGACATAAAAGCCGAGAATCTAATGCTTCAGACAATAGGTTCTCAAACTTTTTCAGACCGTGGCACAAATGGCAAGGCAAATTTCTGTGGCGGCACACCTGTGTTCTCAATGCTGGACTCTCGTGTGATTAACCGTAAATTTATCGTATTTTACAGTGTGCTACACTGACTATATTAAAATTCTATCACAATATATATTTTTGCAGTAAGACATGACAAGAATGAAAAATTAGAGAGATTGTTACATTCTTTTAATGCAAGTGTCATGTTTTCAATGTGAAATGTGAGCCTGCTTGGAGGCACAGATCTTCTTTATTCATGGGGGAATATTAGACATTATTTTTTACTATCAAAATTTGGCGGCCCACCTCTGGCCCTCTCGCGTCACACCGTTTGAGAAACACTGTACTTTAGACACCCTGACCAGATGATGTTACAATGTCCTCTCTAGAAAATGATCATATGCCTGGGGGCCAATTCTTCCAGTTAGTCTGTTAGGATTTCCTAATGAGCTTTTACAACATACACCTGTTTGCAGACATGCACTCATCACAGACAGATAGACAGACTGAGAGGAATACTGAGATATAAAAAAAAAGAAACCGTGTGCCTGACAGAAACTGTGAAAGAAAGACTGACAGACAGCTAGACAGAACGAACGAACGAACGAAAGAACGAACTTTATTTTCAAAGGGTTAAGAATTGGGCACGCAGGCCCGTCTGACATTCTGCCCTTCCTCTCTCTCTCATCATGTATACTAATATCCTTTCATCCTCACATTTACTTTAAGCATTATTAAGGCATTTATCATTATAAAAGTAATATTACATTTGCAATAATCATCATAATTAAAGTGTTTTTAAAATAAAATAAAAATAATAACAAAACCAAACAAACAAACAAAAATTAATAATAATAATGAATTTGAAAAAAAATAAATAAATAAATAAAAATAAATTAATTAATTTAAAAAAAAAAAAAAAAAAAAAAACCAGACATAAGAATCGAATTCTTCGTACTGTAAATTAGTGATTTGAGACATATTCAGAGGTATGTTATGAGAACTTGTAAAATGTTCATACGGTGTTCAACTGAATGACTCGGGAACTTTTTTATTTTTTTTTATTTTTAGGTTCATCAAGATGAGGTGGGTAAACAGTTACTTTCCATTTTCCTTTCCATTTCCTTTGCGTCCCAAACTCAAGACCAGAATCAGACTAGGTAGATAGTTAGATAGACATATACGAAAGCAATTAATTTGCCAAGGGTTGAAAATCGGACACAGTCCCCTCTTGCATTCTTCCATCCTCTTGCTCATCTTTTATTACTGTTACTCAACATTCTCCAGCGTACTGAAAGGTATTAATTTTAAGGACAGTGCAACATTACAAGGAAGTATAACAGCATTACATTAACAGTACTGATCATGAAATTAAGAATATACGTTATTAAAGTATATAATATTAAGAATAAGTATATTGTAATGAAAACTAGATCATACATACAGTATATTAAGATAAAAGTACAACACAATCAGTTAGGGAGGCATATAATCAGCACTCATAAAGTATTTGAAACAGTCGATTGTATGAGGACTAAGGAACTGTGCCAGTGGACAACACAATCAGAGGGTGGCAGCCGTCATTGGGAAGAGTTGGCGCTCTCCAAAGATGAGCAGCTGAGTAAGCCAAACTAGTTTAAATAGGTCATGTCTGGGCTTGGGTACCTGTAATTTGTTTTTAAGCGCTGACACGTCTAGTCATTGTATTTTAAAACGGGCCAAGATACTTTGGAGCATTCTGTGACAGGATTTTGTGAATAAATTTCCCTTTGTTAAAGATGAAGCGCTTTGCCTGAGGGGTAATATTTGGAAGATATTTAATATAAATTCTATACAATGTTGATTGGTGTTTATCCTGCAACAAGGCGCATGCGCGTTTTTTGAAGCGAGTGGAGCCTTTTTGTGTTGGAGACAGAACAACCATCCCAGATTGTGGAACAATAGTCTAGATGGCGTTTTGTAAAGTATGAGATATGTATGAAAACATTTTCCTTGCCTCTTCATCCAGGAAATGTTTAATTTTGGCTAATTGGTAAACTTTTTGTGCTGTTTGCTTTGTGAGTGCATGTACATGTGAGTTCCAACTTAGGTGTTGGTCAACAGTGATACCTAGAGTTCTGTGTTCATTTACGTTTTCAATTAGTGATGTTCCAATGAAGAGCTGACAGACAGACAGATAAGAGTATTAGATAGACAGAGGGAGACAGACAAATAGATACCACGCACTGCACAGATTTAATATACTGATAAGCAGACATATACCCCGATTGACAGACTCCCAGGGGAAGTAAATATATGGACACACACACACAAACATTCATAAATTGACAGACTGCCAGACATGGAGACTGATTATACACTTAGGAAAATAGATAAACAGACGGCCAACTAAGATGGTTTGGCCATGTCTGAAGAATGGGAGAAGATCGGCTACCACGACAAGCATGGGAAACAAAGAACCAGGGATCCAGACCCCCATGATGACCCAGAGTCCGCTGGGAGGACAACATTAGACAATCTTTGAAGGACCGAGGACTAGAATGGAACCAGGCCAGGAGGAAAACAGCCGAACGGACAGATAGTTGTCGCGCTCTCCTTCTTCCAAACCTCTACAGGTACAGGCCTAAGTAAGGATAAACAGACGACAAATAGAACAAACAGGGCAGATAGGTAGAGACAGCATACAGGGACAGTGACGAGAGACAGACAACGAAAGTAAGGAATAGACAGACAGATGGATACAAACACAGACATCTAAGCAGATAGACAGGAAGGGAGACAGGCATATGGCAGGCGATTGCGAACGGACAGACAGACAGACAACACATTCAATCTATATTATCAGGTACCTAACAGCTTCATGAAATGCGGTGACCCCCTTGTTTTCATTTGTCCTCGTTTCCTTTGTCTTCCGTAACTCAATGAAACAGCAAACTTGAGCCAGGCTACAATGCGACCTAATTTAATATCTCATTCTTCCATTTTTTCTGGCGTGCGTGAAAGCTACCAGGGGTTTCGGACACATGCAACACTAACCCGTCGTAACTTTGCCACGAGAAGGCAAGCCTACCATCATTTACGGACAGTGATACGCTTCCCTTACAGAGCATGGAGTCACAAGTACAGTTGAAAACCGTTACACCAAGCTGTCACAAGCTCTTACAGCAGTGTTTTCTGTGGCTATTTGTTTTAAATGATGGGGTTGACAGCCTCGTGCAACTTTCTCATTCAGTCCATAAAGAGACTGGTAGGAAAGTCCGGTTGAAGTGAAGGACAGTGAGCCGTCTGTTTGATACGACCTTAAAAAAAATTTCACAGATGCAGTTAAAAAAGATAGGGTGTTTTTTTGAAAAGAGTGTAGGTTAAGGGGTAGAGCCTAATAACCTAACCCTACACCCATAACCATATTGACACTGGCGACTTATATTGTATGCCTGGGACATCTAAGGAAACACGATCCACTGTTCCTCATTTCAAATACAATCTTTTAATGATAATTAAAATTGTTAATTTTATGCCAGTGGGACTGAAAAGACGCAGCAAAGAGAAAGATGCAGTCAAACGTCTCACCTAGATTGACTGCTTGCGTCAGGGTCAGCGACCCAGAGCTGACCAAGACCCTACTCCACCTCCAAGTGGTGGTCCTGGAAACAAGCTGCGTCACTGCAGTCTGGCCGAGAGAGTAGGGATCGAAGAGGGAAGGCAAACCCGGTCCCCAAAAAATGCCGTGCTGAAGTCGGATGTGCCGGCCGAAAGGCGCAAATATCGCAGCTGCGCTGTAAACGGACACAACGCAACCAACGTCCTTTTCAGGACGAACGAGGAAGAAGAAGAAGAAAAACCAGTAATTAAACCACCCCTTCACGTGTATACTTCTAACTTCTTATTCATCCCAGTACTTCTTCTATGCCCTCCTATGTTCGTGTTTTGTTTGTAAGACTTACGCGTGGCTCTTAGGTATCTCATTACACCATTGTTCTTAAACTGCTTGTTTCCCTGTCAAAGTTTCCGCATCACGGACAAAACGAAAACTTTTCATGGGAAATCATAATTCTCACTGTTTAATATCTGCTTCCATTGTGACAGATTATCTATCTCACGTTACTGAGAGTGTATTTATCTGTTCGTGTTCTATTTCTGAAATCGTTTTCAGAACGTCTATCTACCGTTATTAGGCAGGCGGGGGGGGGGGGGTGGGGGGGGGGACGTCACAGAAAAGGCACACGCAGACAGACACTCATTACGGGCGAACGGCATATGAAAACACATTTAACATTTCCTGAACGCCTGCGGTTAAATGTTAGAAAACATAAAGTTATCTTTTTCTCTTTTTTATTTTTCGTTCCTTCTGGAGCAAGAAGCCACTACTGTCGGATCATTTAATAGTGTGTGAGAGAGTGTGTGAGAGAGAGAGGAGTCACAAGAGAGTGGACTGTTACACCAAGTGTCACAAGTGCAGTGTTTTGGCTAGCGTTTTAAATGAGGGGTGCGTGCAACTTTCGTTCCGCGTGCGCGCGCGCGCGCCATTTTATTTTATTATTATTTTTTTTTTGTAAGTAAACAATGTGGGACAAATGATAAGAACAAGACAGGTAACTGTGGAACACGAAATGAGAAGAAGACACTGGTAATGAATAAGACAGACAATGAGGAAACCTGCTGATAATAAGACAGACAATGAGGAAACCTGCTGATAATAAGACAGACAATGAAGGAAAAACCAGTAATTAAACTGATAATAACTTCTTATTTCATCCCAGACAGGACCCTCCTATGTTCGGAAGACCTGCTGATATAAGACAGACAATGAGGAAACCTGCTGATAATAATTCTCACTGTTTAATATCTGCTTCCATTGGACAGATGATCTCACGTTACTGAGAGTGTATTTATCTGTGTTCTGAAATAGATCCCTATTACCGACAGACAATGAGGAAACCTGCTGATAATAAGACAGACAATGAGGAAACCTGCTGATAATAAGACAGACAATGAGGAAACCTGCTGATAATAAGACAGACAATGAGGAAACCTGCTGATAATAAGACAGACAAATGGAATATATGGACAATGAGGAAACCTGCTCATAATAAGACAGACAATGAGGAAACCTGCTGATAATAAGACAGACAATGAGGAAACCTGCTGATAATAAGACAGACAATGAGGAAACCTGCTGATAATAAGACAGACAATGAGGAAACCTGCTGATAATAAGACAGACAATGAGGAAACCTGCTGATAATAAGACAGACAATGAGGAAACCTGCTGATAATAAGACAGACAATGAGGAAACCTGCTGATAATAAGACAGACAATGAGGAAACCTGCTGATAATAAGACAGACAATGAGGAAAACCTGCTGATAATAAGACAGACAATGAGGAAACCTGCTCATAATAAGACAGACAATGAGGAAACCTGCTGGATAATAAGACAGACAATGAGGAAACCTGCTGATAATAAGACAGACAATGAGGAAACCTGCTGATAATAAGACAGACAATGAGGAGGAAACCTGCTGATAATAAGACAACCTGCTGATAATAAGACAGACAATGAGGAAACCTGCTGATAATAAGACAGACAATGAGGAAACCTGCTGATAATAAGACAGACAATGAGGAAACCTGCTCATAATAAGACAGACAATGAGGAAACCTGCTGATAATAAGACAGACAATGAGGAAACCTGCTGATAATAAGACAGACAATGAGGAAACCTGCTGATAATAAGACAGACAATGAGGAAACCTGCTGATAATAAGACAGACAATGAGGAAACCTGCTGATAATAAGACAGACAATGAGGAAACCTGCTGATAATAAGACAGACAATGAGGAAACCTGCTGATAATAAGACAGACAATGAGGAAACCTGCTGATAATAAGACAGACAATGAGGAAACCTGCTGATAATAAGACAGACAATGAGGAAACCTGCTGATAATAAGACAGACAATGAGGAAACCTGCTGATAATAAGACAGACAATGAGGAAACCTGCTAGATATAAGACAGACCTGCTGATAATAAGACAAACAATGAGGAAACCTGCTGATAATAAGAAGACAGACAATGCTGAAATAAGACAGACAATGAGGAAACCTGCTGATAATAAGACAGACAATGAGGAAACCTGCTGATAATAAGACAGACAATGAGGAAACCTGCTGATAATAAGACAGACAATGAGGAAACCTGCTGATAATAAGACAGACAATGAGGAAACCTGCTGATAATAAGACAGACAATGAGGAAACCTGCTGATAATAAGACAGACAATGAGGAAACCTGCTGATAATAAGACAGACAATGAGGAAACCTGCTGATAATAAGACAGACAATGAGGAAACCTGCTGATAATAAGACAGACAATGAGGAAACCTGCTGATAATAAGACAGACAATGAGGAAACCTGCTGATAATAAGACAGACAATGAGGAAACCTGCTGATAATAAGACAGACAATGAGGAAACCTGCTGATAATAAGACAGGACAATGAGGAAACCTGCTGATAATAAGACAGACAATGAGGAAACCTGCTGATAATAAGACAGACAATGAGAGGAAACCTGCTGATAATAAGACAGACAATGAGGGAAATGAGGAAACCTGCTGATAATAAGACAGACAATGAGGAAACCTGCGGATAATAAGACAGACAATGAGGAAACCTGCTGATAATAAGACAGACAATGAGGAAACCGGTTGATAATAAGACAGACAATGAGGAAACCTGCTGATAATAAGACAGACAATGAGGAAACCTGCTGATAATAAGACAGACAATGAGGAAACCTGCTGATAATAAGACATACAATGAGGAAACCTGCTGATAATAAGACAGACAATGAGGAAACCTGCTGATAATAAGACAGACAATGAGGAAACCTGCTGATAATAAGACAGACAATGAGGAAACCTGCTGATAATAAGACAGACAATGAGGAAACCTGCTGATAATAAGACAGACAATGAGGAAACCTGCTGATAATAAGACAGACAATGAGGAAACCTGCTGATAGAAATACAAGGCAGTTCTTGTTCTTGTTCTGGAAGGCAGTTCTTGTTCTGGAATCCAAGAAGTAAATGAGGTAAAGACAGACGGAGAAGAAAACAGTAGACAGGCGTGATAGGGATGAAGAAGACATGAAACGACTTTGAGCGGATGGCATAGGGAGGAAGATATGGAAGGTAGTTGTTGAAGGTCTATGGTCCACGGGCAGCTGATGGATGCTGAATAAACATAGATACAAACAGACGCGAGGGACATCCATTGTGTTGGGAAATATATTTAAGTCAAAAAGCATAAAGTCCAAGATAGACAGGCAGGTAGACAGGCAGGCAGACAGATAGGCAGACATACAGACAGGCAGACAGATAAGCAGACAGACATACAGGTATGCAGGCAGACGGAAAGATAGACAGGTATGCAGACAGACAGACATGCAGGCAGATAGACAGGCAGGCAGATAGACATGCAGGCAGACAAACAGACATGCAGGCAGACAGACAGGCATGCAGGCAGATAGACAGACAGGCATGCAGGCAGGCAGACAGGCAGGCAGATAGGCAGACATACAGACAGACAGACAGATAAGCAGACAGACATACAGGCATGCAGGCAGACAGAAAGACAGACAGGTATGCAGACAGACAGACATGCAGGCAGATAGACAGACAGGCAGACAGACATGCAGGCAGACAAACAGGCATGCAGGCAGACAGGCATGCATGCTGGCAGATAGACAGAGAGGCAGGCAGGCAGATCGGCAGACAGGTAGGCAGACAAATAGGCATACAGGCAGACAGACATGCAGACAGACAGACAGGCACGCAGACAGACAGACAGGCATGCAGACAGACAAGCATGCAAACAGACAGTTAGACAAGCAGACAGACAGGTAGACAGACAGATAGAAAGGCA
Organism: Oreohelix idahoensis; assembly: GCA_024509875.1. Classification (NCBI taxonomy): domain Eukaryota; kingdom Metazoa; phylum Mollusca; class Gastropoda; order Stylommatophora; family Oreohelicidae; genus Oreohelix; species Oreohelix idahoensis. Next base: position 109,762 of record JAMPIV010003043.1, on the reverse strand, counting down.
GACAGGCAGAAATACATACAGGCAGGCAGAAAGACAGACAGACAGACAGAAAGATAGAAAGGCAGGTAGACAGACAGACAAACAGGCAGGCAAACAGACAGACAGGTAGGCAGGCAAACATAAAGACAAACACACAGAAAGCAAGCTGACAGACAGACATGCAAATAGACAGACAGACAGGAATATAGACATGTAGACAGGTAGGCATGCAGACAGATAGACAAACAGACAGAAAGGCAGACATACATATAGATAGGCAGTCAGACAGACAGATATACAGGCAAGCAGACAGACCACTAGATAGGCACAAGATAAGTACACAGACAGGCATGCAGACAGACAGGCAGGCATGCAGACAGACAGGCATGCAGACAGACAGGCATGCAGGCAGACAGGTAGAAAGACAGACAGGTAGACAGATATACAGGCAAGCAGGCAGACCACTAGATAGGCACAAGATAAGCACACAGACAGGCATGCAGACAGACAGGCAGGCATGCAGACAGACAGGCATGCAGACAGACAGGCATGCATGCAGACAGACAGAAAGACAGACAGGTAGAAAGTTAGACAGACAGGCAGAAAGACATACAGACAGACAGACAGGTAGTCAGAAAGACAGACAGGCAGGCAGACAGATAGATAGAAAGGCAGGCAGACAGAGAGACAGGTAAGCAGGCAAACATATAGACAAACAGACAGAAAGCAGATAGACAGACAGACAGACAGGCAGATAGACAGGTAGGCATGCAGACAGATTGACAAACAGACAGACATATAGATAGGCAGTCAGACAGACAGGCAGACAGACAGACATACAGGCAGACAACTAGATAGGCACATAGGCAGGCATACAGACAGACAAGCATGCAGACAGACAGACAAGCATGCAGACAGGCAGATAGGCATGCAGGCAGACAGAAAGACAGACAGAGAGGTAGGAAGACAGACATACAGAAAGGCAGACAGACAGATAGACATGCAGACAATTAGACAGACAGGCAGAAAGACAGACAGGTAGGCAGACAGACAGGCAGAAAGACAGATAGAAAGGCAGACAGATAGAAAAGCAAGCAGACAGACAGACAAACAGGCTGGCAAACAGACAAGCAGGTAGGCAGGCAAACATATAGACAAACAGACAGAAAGCAGGCAGACAGACATGCAAATAGACAGACAGACAGGTAGGCATGCAGGCAGATAGACAGACAGAAAGGCAGTCAGACAGACAGACAGATATACAGGCAGGCAGGCAGGCCACTAGATAGGCACAAGATAAGCACACAGACAGGCATGCAGACAAACAGACAGGCATGCAGACAAACAGACAGGCATGCAGACAGACATACAGGCAGACAGACAGGTAGTCAGAAAGAGACAGGCAGGCAGACAGACAGATAGAAAGGCAGGCAGACAAACAGAAAGACAGGTAAGCAGGTAAACATATGGACAAACAGACAGAAAGCAGACAGACATAGGCAGACATACAAATAGACAGACAGACAGGCAGATAGATAGACAGGTAGGCATGCAGACAGATTGACAGACAGAAAGGCAGTCAGACATATAGATAGGCAGTCAGACAGACTGGCAGACAGACATACAGACAGACAACTAGATAGGCACACAGATAGGCAGGCATACAGACAGACAGGCATGCAGACAGACAGGTATGCAGACAGACAGATAGGTATGCAGGCAGACAGAAAGACAGACAGAGAGGTAGGCAGACATACAGACATACAGATAGACATGCAGACAGTTAGACAGACAGGCAGAAAGACAGACAGGTAGGCAGACAGACAGACAGATAGAAAGGCAGGCAGGCAGACAAACAGACAAACAGGCTGGCAAACAGACAAACAGGTAGGCAGGCAAACATATAGACAAACAGACAGAAAGCAGGCAGACAGACGGACAATGCAAATAGACAGACAGACAGGCAGATAGACAGACAGGTAGATATGCAGGCAGATAGACAGACAGAAAGGCAGACAGACATATACTATATGATATAGATAGGCATTCAGATAGACAGACAGGCAGGCAGACAGATATACAGGCAGGCAGACAGCCAGACAGACACACATACACACTAATTTAAAACCCAAATTGAGAACAACAGAAAACGACAACTTGAAAGATACAGACTTTCAAAAATGATTGACAGCAGAACTGAAATGGTATGACAAGATCAGCCAGTTGGAACTGATGACAAGCACCAGAAACATACTAAATGAACAAGATTAGAGAAGAAGACGCTGGTGTTACTAATCAAACTAGATGATATCATTACAAGGTAGTTCTTATTCTGGAAACCCCAGGTTAACAGAAAACGAGGGAGACCACAAACATAAACAACGTACACACCCACAAGGAGTAGGGAATAAGTCATGAGGGGATTAAGTATACAAGGAAAGGCCTGGAACGGATACCACAGGGCAGGCAGGCTTGCGGTGTATACGCTGAAGGTTGTCCCACGGTAGATACTATAAGAGTGGAGTGAAATGTTAGAGGCTTCACTGTACTAGGTTCAGCTTTATGGCCAGTTCCCTTCCTCGCTGCCTCTGCCTTCACAAACTCAAAAGCAGAGTCAAGTACCCATTTATAGCTGAGTCGATTCCAGCGTGACGCTACCAGGTATTAACCACGGAGACCCGGTAGGCGATGATGATAGTCAATGATGATGGTAATTATGATTGTCACTGATGATGGTGATGAAGATAGTTAATGATGATGTGCATGATGATAGTCAATGATGATGGTGTTGACGATAGTCAATGATGATGGTGTTGACGATAGTCAATGATGATGGTGTTGACGATAGTCAATGATGATGTACATGATGATAGTCAATGATGATAGTGATGACGATAGTCAATGATGATGGTGATGACGATAGTCAATGATGATGGTGTTGACGATAGTCAATGATGATGGTGTTGACGATAGTCAATGATGATGTACATGATGATAGTCAATGATGATGGTGTTGACGATAGTCAATGATGTACATGATGTTAGTCAATGATGATAGTGATGACGATAGTCAATGATGATGGTGATGACGATAGTCAATGATGATGGTGTTGACGATAGTCAATGATGATGTACATGAAGATAGTCAATGATGATGTACATGATAGTCAATGATGATGTACATGATGATAGTCACTGATGATGTACATGATGGTAGTCAATGATGATGTACATGATGATAGTCAATGATGATGGTGATGGTCAATGATGATGGTGATGATGAGTCAATGATGATGTACATGATGATAGTCAATGATGATGGTGTTGACGATAGTCAATGATGATGTACATGATGATAGTCAATGATGATGGTGTTCACGATAGTCAATGATGATGTACATGATGATAGTCAATGATGATGGTGATGACTACAGTCAATGAAGATGGTGATGACGATAGTCAATGATGATGGTGATGACGATAGTCAATGATGATGGTGATGACGATAGTCAATGATGATGGTGATGGTGATAGTCTATGATGATGGTGATGACGATAGTCAATGGTGATGGTGATAGTCTATGATGATGGGTGAAGGTGATAGTCTATGATGATGGTGATGATGATAGTCAATGATGATGGAAATAATGATTGTCAATGATGATGGAAAAGATGATAGTCAATGATGATGGAAATAATGATAATCAATTATGATGGAAATGATGATAGTCAATGATGATGGAAATGATGATAATCAATGATGATGGAAATTATGATAGTCAATGATGATGGAAATAATGATAATCAATGATGATGGAAATAATGATAATCAATGATGATGGAAATGATGATAATCAATGATTATGGAAATGATGATAGTCAATGATGATGGCGATGATGATAGTCAATGATGATGGCGATGATGATAGTCAATGATGATGGCGATGGTGATAGTCAATGATTATGATGATGACGATAGTCAATGATGATAGAAATGATGATAGTCAATGATGATGGCCATGGTGATAGTCAATGAAGATGGCGATGATGATAGTCAATGGTGATGGTGATAGTCAATGATGATGGAGATGATGGTAGTCAATGATGATGGTGATGATGATAGTCAATGATGATGGTGATAGTCAATGATGATGGTGATGATGATGATCAATGATGATGGTGATGGATGATAGTCAATGATGATGGAGATGATGGTAGTCAATGATGATGGCGATGATGATAGTCAATGATGATGGTGATAGTCAATGATGATGATGGTAATGATGATAGTCAATGATTATAGCGATGATAATATTAAATTATCTTAATAAAAAACAAGCAGTAAATACAATAGGAGAACTGGCTCTCAAGTATGATTCAGCAGTACCAACGTTTTTTTTACACGACTACACCAGCGGATTTTTTCTTCACAGTTTATACTAGCACAAATTATTTGCTTTGCTATTTTATCTTCTCCTTTGCGGTTTCGTTGTTTGTTGTGTTATTTGAGTATATATTCTTTCTTTCTTATTCCAAATTTTTACTTGCTAATTTCTTGTACTTTTTCCTAGCGTTACCTGTGTTATTTATTTTGTCATCTTTCTGTATCACTGTATCGTTGTTCGATTTATTCATCATTTTTTCTACATGTTTGCAGTGTTCCTTGTCTTTTTCTCTTGACCTGTCTAAATGTCTTGTCTTTTTCTCTTGACCTGTCTAAATGTCTTGTCTTTTTCTCTTGACCTGTCTAAATGTCTTGTCTTTGTCGCCTGTTTTGTAGCTGACGACGGGTCAACCCGGAAACGTCCCGTGTTTCAAGCGTGCCGTCCATTTGTAAAACTGATTCCATACCATATTGTTTTTAAAATGACCAATTACATCCCTGACCACTTTTACAGCAACCCTTTCATTTATTTACTTATATAGTACCGACTACTTCTCAGCAAGGGAGCCGCGGTAGCATAGTGGTTAGTGCACTGGCTTCCTAGCTCAGTGGTCTATGGTTCGATCCCAGATGAGGTGGGATTTTTTAGGCGGCAAACGGCTCCTGGGTCGACCCGGCCCAAATGAGTACCAGAGCAACTCTGGGAAGGTTAAGGCGGCCGGCGTGATGTTGACCACGTCACCCCTAGCGAGCCGATGGTCACGAAAATATGGGCCTAACACGATATTCCCAATATGCCTCAATGGGCGTGTAACGGGATCCTTTACCTTTACTTCTCAGCAAACAGCTCTTTTCTCTGGATAGAAAGTATTCAAGAACCATTTTCCTTGACACGAATAATTTGTAACAGACAGCATGATTCCATGAAAAGTGTGAGATACTACCTTCCCGACGTTCAAATTGTTCGGCAACGCACACTTATAACAAGAAATGTCACATCATCAGACACCTCCCTTCCTCTCATCTAGGTATAAATCCGTGCTTCTTTTGCACCCCTGGAGGTACGCAACACAATTTTCTAAGGCGGGACATACCAGACATTTTAGAAGGCGAACTGTCAAACAATATAATTCACAGAAATCAAAAGTATCTGTACAAACTAGAACACTGACAACGTGAATTCAATATCGAACCTCGGTCACATTTTAAAAATAACATTTTCTCCAGCATAAATGAATTGAAGCACCAACAGTAGGCGTATTAAATTAGTAAACTAATGTCCATAAAAGATTGTACCCTTTTCAGAAACTTTATTCTCGGCCCCATGATGTGGGACGATGATGCTTTCTATCACAAAAGTAAGATAATCTTTGCAAGTTTTTAAGCATACCTTACAGAGACTCAATATGTGCACCCTTCGTGACGCGACAGATATCTAGTCGATAGTCCTTTTCTTCCCACACTCGAATCAGCATGTCTCCTGTAACAGCAACAAAGGCTCCAATGATCCGCTCTCTCGACTCCACCAGATCTCGAGGCAACGATGGGACAAAGACTCTGTCCTTGATGAAGCCCCACAAAAAGAAATCACATGGTGTCATGTCTGGGGACCTCGGGGGCCATCTCAGCAACACTGCATCGTCAGGACCACTGCGACCGATCCACCGTTGTGGGAGATGTTCATTGAGGTACCCTCTCACTGCTCCATGGTAGTGGGGTGGAGCTCCATCTTGTTGGAAAACGAAATCCCGTGAGTCCTCTTCAAGTTGGGGCATCATCCAATTGTCGAGCATATCCAGTTACGAGAGTTCAACAACGGTTTTTTCCGCAAAAAAAAAAAAGGCCGTAAAGCTTCCTTCTGGATATGGCACCAAAGACGTTTAACTTTGGAGAATCTCTCTTATGCTCAATGACTGCATGAGGGTGTTCTGAACCCCAGATCCGTACGTTGTGTCTGTTGACTCTGCCGCTGATGTGGAAGGTCGCCTCATCACTGAACACGAGCCTCTCCCCGAAATCATCATGCTTAAGCTATTTCTGCATGTTCTCGCTGAAGGCCGTGCGAAGTGCTTTGTCTGGTTCAGTGAGTTCCTGCACAAGTTGCAGCTTGTAAGCCTTCATTCTCAAACGCTTATGAAGCACTTTCCATACCGTACTGCGGGGCATTTCCAACTCACGACTCGCCCTTCGAACCGACTTCATGGGGCTGTGCTGGAAGGCTTGCCAAACTCTATCCACTGCCTCCTCCAAACATGACGGGCGACCGGCGCTTTTGCCTTTGCACAGGCAACCTTCCTCCAGGAATTTCGTATACCAACGCTTAATGGAATTCTTATCAGGTGGATCAACCCCAAACTGTCGCCGAAAATTGCGTTGAACTGCGATAACACGTCGTTGTCGCATATTCTACCACACAAAACGCCTTCTGTTGTTTGGTCGGCGCCATTTTGCAAAAATAGTGCGCATGCGCGCAGCGGGTATTTCAAGTGAAACTTTCGCAGTTGAGTTGCAACCGGTAATTGTTACATGTCTCTCCACACACTGGTAAAGTAGGTGAGAAAAAAGAAATAGGTACGTTCTTTTATGGACACCCTGTAGTTACTATCAAATTTAAACTAATAATTACTATCAAATGTAACCTAATAATTACTATCAAATGTAAAATGCTCAATTTTCATATATTCTAACATTTATTTCACAATTTTAAACAGATTTAAAAGAACAGTTGGGCGGCAGCAGCTGAGATACAAAGATGTGTGGAAGAGAGACATGGAGGGCACTGGACATAAATCCAGCAGCCTTGGAGGATGAAGCTGCCGATCGCATCAAGCGGTGATGCTCTCTACGGCGCCACATTATACTGAGCGAAAAGAAGCTCTCACAACAAGCAGAAGAGAGGAGAGTATGTCGAAGGGAACATCATGAATAAAAACAGCTGAGGGCTTTCACCTCAGGGGCGCATTCCCATTGCCGTTTATGACTGAAGGGGATATTATTATTAACATATTTATAATTTAGTCTTCGCCATTCTTTAATTATCAATAAACTCTACTTCAAATATTAACTTTCTTCAACAAGTTTTTAATAATGATGCGCGTTATATTCAAAAGAATTATTGTCACTGTGTCTACAACTTTATGATTGGTTTTGTTTTGTTTTGTTAAGACCATCTTCACTGCAGAAGGACAAATCCATATGTGCTCCGATCTTCTCCTAGATCGCACAAGAAGAATCTCAGCACAGTGCACGAACTCCGTCGCACCAGCATATACAGGAATCACACATTCTACAAATATTTTTATAGTGGGTAGGTTTCTAATTTTTAAATTTTGCCAGGGCAGCGGCCTAAAAGCCTATTCTGTACGATTTCTAACTGCCGTGGGATTTTTAAACATGCGCAACTTGCAAACGTGACCTCCTACTTTTTCGCTCTTATCCTAGAAGGCTAGGCATCCGATCTCACTATGAGTATGACATCATTAGGACCACTGGTTCTGAAAAAAATGTCCATAAATTATATTCCCTCAACTGGGAATCGAACCCGGCACTTCTAGAGCTCGAGGCGGACGCTATACCCCTTAGCCACTACGACCCCAATTTTTTGGGGTGGGAAAACACGGTAACAATTACTCAGAAAAGCACTCCTAACTCTCGTGGCCCTAACAACAAGTTTCCCATATTTCTGAGTTGACTACTGGCACTAAATTAACCATACTAACTCTCGTGGCCCTAACAAATTTCCCATATTTCTGGGTTCACTACTGGCACTAAATTAACCATACTAACTCTCGTGGCCCTAACAACAAGTGTCCCATATTTCTGGGTTCACTACTGGCACTAAATTAACCATACTAACTCTCGTGGCCCTAACAACAAGTTTCCCATATTTCTGAGTTCACTACTGGCACTAAATTAACCATACTAACTCTCGTGGCCCTAACAACAAGTTTCCCATATTTCTGGGTTCACTACTGGCACTAAATTAACCATACTAACTCTCGTGGCCCTAACAACAAGTTTCCCATATTTCTGGGTTCACTACTGGCACTAAATTAACCATACTAACTCTCGTGGCCCTAACAACAAGTTTCCCATATTTCTGGGTTCACTATTGGCACTAAATTAACCATACTAACTCTCGTGGCCCTAACAACAAGTGTCCCATATTTCTGGGTTCACTACTGGCACTAAATTAACCATACTAACTCTCGTGGCCCTAACAACAAGTGTCCCATATTTCTGAGTTCACTACTGGCACTAAATTAACCATACTAACTCTCGTGGCCCTAACAACAAGTTTCCCATATTTCTGGGTTCACTACTGGCACTAAATTAACCATACTAACTCTCGTGGCCCTAACAACAAGTTTCCCATATTTCTGGGTTCACTACTGGCACTAAATTAACCATACTAACTCTCGTGGCCCTAACAACAAGTTTCCCATATTTCTGGGTTCACTACTGGCACTAAATTAACCATACTAACTCTTTTATTGTTCTTATTTCACATTCATCATCATCATCATTCCTTTCCGTTCCCCGTGGAACATAGGACAGAAACAGTTGCTCTCCATCGATTTCTATTCTGGGCTGTCTTTTTCAGCTGTGCCCAAGTCATTCCAATTTCCTTAGCCTCCTCTTCCACAGTTCTTCTCCAAGTTCTCCTTGGCCTCCCCACTCTTCTTTTCCCTTTGTAGGTTCCAGTCAAAGGCACCTCTGGCTATGCTTAATTGTTCTCTTCTGAGTGTATGTCCTATCCATCCCCACATTCTTACCTTAACTTCCATTTGTATTAGCTGTTTCCCGCATCTTATTTCACATTAGTCAAATCCTTTCCTACCAAAGTTACAATCTTTTTCATGGCGCAATCTTCGAGATGGGAACTAAATTGAACCCATGTTGAAACAACGCGCATTTTGTTCACATCGCTAATAATGGCGGATGTTTGACTTTTCGACACAATTTCTTGCATTTTCCTCATTTGTTCGAGTAAATATGAATAAACAATTTTTTTATATTTATAACTTTTTCATATTTCTGGCATATTTTGCGAGTTAGAGGACTACGGAGTGTGAGGCCGATTCAGATGCTGTAAAGGGATACGCGACTTCTTCAGTCGCTGTAAAGGGACACGTGAATTCTTCAGATGCTAAAAAAAGGGGGGGGGGGGGGGGCAGGACTTCTAAAAGGCTAAGAAGCACTGGTATTTAACAAGCGAACGAATGGAAACCAATAAAATTCGCAAGGTGAGAAATCAGGCACTCTGCCTTCAAAGCACAGCCGTAATGAGGTTAGGTCGTGCTGCAATTTTCAATTACCACCATATGCCATTAAGAACGGAATGAAGGAAACATATAGGTAAAACTATTAGAACGAAAGTAGTGCAAATCGGATCAAGCCTTTCAAGAACAAAGGAAAACATAACGCCCTTTAGAAACGTTCTGATTGGCGCGGGGGTATGAGAAAATGCATAACACTTGCGCAAACAGACACTAATGTAAATTGTATTTTAAGAAAGACAGAAAAAAGTATGTCATAGTTTAAGAAAACACCTTTGTAGAATGACACAACAAAAAGAAATCTTATCATCAGAAGAAACCTCTCCCGCCAGGAATAAGATTCGGTATTTACCTTTTTGATAGTAATTTGTCGAGAGAGAGAGAGAGAGAGAGAGAGAGAGAGAGAGAGAGAGAGAGAGAGAGAGAGAGAGAGAGAGAGAGAGAGAGAGAGAGAGAGAGGATACAGAAAGAGATCGAGAGAGAAGAGACAGAAAAAAAGAACAGACAGAAAGAGAGAGAGAAAGAGTCAGAGAGAAAGACAGAAAAAGAGAGAGAGAGAGAGAAAGAGAGAGAGAGTAACTATGTGCTACCACGGTGTAGTGAAATGGATCTGTGTACCCCAATAATAATAATAGCCCCTTCAGTCATAACTGACTACGGGAATGCGCCCCTGAGGTGACAGCCCTCAGCTGCTTATTTTCCTGGTGCTCCTTTCGACGTTTTCTCCTCACCTCTGCTTCTTGTGTGAGCCTCTCTTCGCCCAATCTGAGGTGGTGCCGTAAATAGCATCGCCACTTAGTGCGATCGGCAGCTTCATCCTCCCATATTGCTGGATCCATGTCCAGTGCCCTCATATCTCTCTTGCACACATCTTTGAACCTCAGCTGTGGTCGCCCAACTGTTCTCTTGCCATCTGCTAATTGTCCGTAGAAGATATCTTTTGGGATGCGACCATCTTCCATGCGGCGAACATGGCCAAGCCAGCGAAGTCTGCGCTGTCTAAGCAGCGTAAACATACTTTGAAGGCCAGCACGTGACAACACCTCGACATTTGTCACTTTATCTTTCCACGAGATGCCGAGGATGCGGCGTAGACACCGCAAATGGAAGGTATTGAGCCTTCTTTCTTGCTTAGCATAGGTCGTCCAGGTCTCGCTGCCATATAGGAGTGTGCTGGTGACGCAGGCATTATATACCCCACGCTCAAATAATTTCCCGCTTAATAACCTAGTTAACGCATTTTTACAGTCTATAAATAACTATATTTGCAATTGGTCTGAATGGCACACTCAAAGTTACCGCAAAAAATTTAACTAGAGAGAATTTGAATTTTTCTACTACCACCCGTTTAAAGTTACTACCCCCCAAAAACACACTACCCCTCCCAATATTTATTAACGGACGTGATAAAATTTAACAACCAATCAAATTGCTACCTCGTTTTGTAGAGTTGAGAAAAAAACTTGGTTGTAGTGGCAAAAATGCCGATTCTGTGTTTTTGACCAAAATTAAATAATTTATTTCTCAATAACTAAAGGGAGTTAGAAAGAAAGGGATATCTTGAATTATAGCGCTGATATTGATTAATATATTAACCTAAAGATTCCCACTTAATAAAGTTATCTTGACTTAGAAAAATTTAATTTACTGATATTTTAGATCAGGGTAGAACTACAATTAATTACAAAAAAATTACCCAGATGAAACTGTTAAGGAATAAACAAAGGAAAATTAGATATAACGATAGAGGTCAGTTGACCGTGTAATTATCACTTTTAATATTGGAAATCGGTCCATAATTAACTGAGATATAAAATACACAAAGATAATCAGACGAACGAACACACTTACGATTGCTCAAAGTTTATAGTCCAAAAATAGTTAAAATTTTGACTCGTTTTTGATTGGTTGGAGAGTAGGGTAATAAAAATTAACACCTCCTTGTAAGATCAGGCCATTTGAATTTGAAAGCCATCGCAAGTTGAGATCAGCGGGAAAGCCTTGTAACCAAGCTTTTGCCGTCTGGACAAGAAAGCAGTCAGAAAAACCTATTTACTGCTAGTCAAAAACACAGGACTGAGTGTAGTCAAAGAAATATAGGGTTTGATGCATATGGTCAGCACACATGGCTGACCCCAGGTAAGATTACCATTGATTAGTTGTGGAATTGTTATAGACAGGCTATAAAGGGGAGAAAACTTTCCTTCTCATTTCAGGGTTGTATTACCAGTAAAAAAGTGTGCAGACCACCTGGAGAAGACAGAAATTTTGGGCAGTGAAGGCTCACAATATACTTTGAGCTACAGGCCATATCTTCATCCAGAAAGCAGCACCATTTGAGTGACCATATACATAGTCTGGAGCCCATAGCATCATAATAATAATAGCCCCTTCAGTCATAACTGACTATGGGAATGCGCCCCTGAGGTGACAGCCCTCAGCTGCTTATTTTCCTGGTGCTCCTTTCGACGTTTTCTCCCACCACAACACCTCTGCTTCTTGTGTGAGCCTGCTTCGCCCAATCTGAAGTGGCGCCGTAAATAGCATCGCCACTTAGTGCGATCGGCAGCTTCATCCTCCCATGTTGCTGGATCCATGTCCAGTGCCCTCATATCTCTCTTGCACACATCTTTGAACCTCAGCTGTGGTCGCCCAACTGTTCTCTAGCCATCTGCTAATTGTCCGTAGAAGATATCTTTTGGGATGCGACCATCTTCCATGCGGCGAACATGGCCAAGCCAGCGAAGTCTGCGCTGTTAAGAAGCGTTTACATACTTTGAAGGCCAGCACGTGACAACACACCTCAGACAGGCTTAAGATAAGTCCCTCATTTTACGGGCATTTGGACAGTTCCTGTTTAAACCACCAAAAAAAGAATTTCCTGGGGAATGATGAAGAAAACAAACCCTCAAATACCGACTATTGTTAATATCAAGCATTGAAAATCAGACAGTGGGGTACTCATTCTAGTGACATTTATATTTTGTTACACTTCATGGACAGAGTTCCATCTTATTTATTTAAAAACTGTAAATAAACATTTTATGATTTGGACAAGTCCTGTTCCAAAAGATTGAGGTTCGGAACAATAAATTGTATATTTATTCCCATATATATATACCAAAACGTTCCCACCAGTCTTACTTACTTACATTTTGTGGAATTACAGTTCTGTTTGTATTTATTCGTTCCTCATATTAAATACATACATAACCTAGACACTTGCCATATACATAACGCTACAGAGATAAATATACACTGGGTGAGATCAGAAGAGGTAGCGGATAGGGACACCTGAGAAATACATCATCATCTTTTTTATTCAGGGTACTTACATAGCTTGACCTCACCTTGTTAACCTTTAAATTTACTACCATCAAAACCTCTTATCACACACGGCAAGACCCAGAGTTACAGGCCTGAACGAACTAAACATTAGGATTGCTTTCAAAGTTTCATAGTAACAGGTACAGGTCGTAAAACTTAAAAAAAAAAACAAAGGTCGTAAGGTTCGTGTTTAAGTTATTAAAAGTAGAATAGGAATAACACTGAATAGTGATAATCCCTGTTATAACACTATTTCTAGGGCACCAAATTGGCCGTATGTCGTAACCGGTTCAATTTTACAGCAAGGCGAGGATATCATTAGATGGACCTAAATTAAATCTTTGGTGTACTTAGTACTTCCATAACTTTTATATTATCTAGTATCTTCTTTCTTCCTGTTAGTCATTCATTCTGTCTGCCTTTCTGCCTGTGCCCGTCTCCCTGTCTTTCTTTCTTACAAGTGCCCGCAATTGACCTATTTTCCCCTGTCTTTCTGTCTTACAAGTGCCCGCAATTGACCTATTTTCCCCTGTCTTTCTGTCTTACAAGTGCCTGCAATTGACCTATTTTCATTATTTGTTTATCACGGAGTAGTTCCCCGGAGGTCTCAGCACAGACAAAGCAATACTAGGACTACTACGCCCCCAGGCATGTCGTAGCAGGCGACTAATCTGAGGCTGTGCATGTGGCTGGCAACCGAATCGTTAAAACAAACTGCGACAGAAACCACTGCTGCAAGGCCACGTGACAGCCGTGACGGCTCCATGATTGTTGACGACTCGCAGTCCCTGGATTTCCCCTTCCTTTCATTGTTGTGGTCATACATTCGTCACTGAAACCAACCAATGTTATTATTCTTATACTTACATTCTACTATAATTTACTTAGACTCCAGTATTACGGTCTTTGTCGTGTTTTACACGGCCCATACTTCTTAATGTAACACACGAATGGCTAAGCAGTTAGAGAGACCGCAGCTCGAGGGACACTTACCGGAATCCGGGATCGAAACCAGACAGCGTCAGGCTCCAGTTTAACCAATTGTAAATGACTCGAGTTAAAGAAAGCAAAGGCAGCGAGGAAGGGAATTGGTCACCCCACCTCACAAGAGTTGGACCTAGTATGGTGAAGTGTCTAGGTATCGCGGCAGATTATGCTACAGTATTTGGTACCTCTACCTTTCACTTGTTAATTGGACAGTTTGAAAGTTATTATTTATACACAAATGTCTGAGTCGTTCTGGTCTGTAATTCTGCAGTTGTGTTACTACCACAGTAATTGCTCTTTTTTTGACGGTTTATTATTTTTTTGGGTGGGGGGGTCCGTCTCTCGTAACATGGCCACTCTCGCAGTAAAGGGGTGGAGTCATTCGGACGGACCTGGATCAATTTCCATGATTGCTTATTACTACTCTTACTTTCCTGTTTTCTAGTGTCCCCTCTTTATCTCTCTCACTCTGTCTCTCTTTGTCTGGTCCCTCCATCCGTCCCTCCCTGTATCCGCCCGTATCTCCCTCTCTCAATCCGTCCCACCCTCCGTTCATCCGTCTTTCCGTCTGTCTTTTTCTTTCTTTCTTTCTTTCTGCCTGTCTGTGCCTTTCTTTCTTTCTCATGCCTACCCATGACCTATTTTGGGTTACTTGATTATGATTAACACGCCTCAGGTTCCCCTCTTTGTTTATTTCTGCTACTAATTTGTCAGAAGGGAGCACACTTGAATCAAAACGCCCAAATGTCATCGTCCCGTTATTTTTATCTTCCTGAGGAGCGGGTCTCGCTTGAATTTTTTTTTTTTTTTTAACACCGATCTCAACTGATCATCGTGGAGTTTCCGAGTACTTGACTTCTGACCCTCGTGATAACCGAGGCAACATTCAAAACAAGTTAATTCAATCAACATAAAAGGAAAATAAATTGTCAAGCTAAGGCACGAGATAACAGGAGATCCTCTTTGCTAACCAACTAACCACAATTACTAACGGTAATATCAACTGGGTAAGCTGTAAAACATGATAAACAGATCAGAAGAATTTTTTTTTTAAACTCAACTCTGAAGAGAGTAAATAAGGCGGGGAACAAAAACAGCGAAAATGCATAAGCATTAATATACACAGTGTATTTTTGTTTAATATTTTTAAAAATAGTTTCAGAATGTATTTAATAAGTAAAAAACGAAACTACAAGCTTTATATATATATATATATATATATATATATATATATATATATATATATATATATATATATATATATATATATATATATATATATATATATATATATTTATATATATATATATATATATATATATATATATCCAATACCATAATTCAAGCCGTAAGTACGTCGGTCGGTCAGTCACATCATGCATACCTTCATTTGCGTACTTTTCTATTTTCGAGAGATTGCATTAACTTTCAACCACAGCTAAGGGGTGCAACTGTGGTTGAAAGTTAGACAATAATTGTATTGTTTCCCTTATACTTGGATGTACTCTCCCGAAAATAGAAAACTGCGCAAATGACGGTGTGCATGAACAGTTTGATTATGGAAAGAAGCCAACAATTCAATTCTTCTTCTTCTTCTTTCGTTCGCTTGAAATATATTGTCTATATCTGCAATGTTGTTTCTTGTATAAACTTCACTGTCTTTTGTAGTTCATACAGAGGTCCATATAGTTTTGCTTCCAGTGTTGTTTCTCTGGGCCAGTGGGTTTGCCTCAATATATCATATTCGGGGCAATCTTGCAGTACGTGCTCCGCTGTCTGTGGTGCCTGTCCACATGTACACATGGCTGAAATGCAAATCTTGAATTTTGTATACATGTGGCTGCGGAGGCGGTTGTGTCCTGATCTGAGGCGCAGAATGACTATTTGTTCTGATCTGTTCATAGCTTGGTAGTCATCCTGCGTTGATGTTGGTGGCTTTCTGATAGATTTGATCATCTTTTTCTTCTGATGGTACGTAACTGGTACATCCGGTTGTTCGTCTGCAGCACCTTCTTTAGCCAGTCCGTCTGCTCTCTCGTTTCCTGGTATTCCACAATGAGACGGTATCCACTGCATGGCGACCTTGCGCTGGTTGCACAGTTCAGAAAGTAGGGCCTGTATAACTGGCAATTTTCTGGACTGAAGTGCTTGGAGTGCTGATCTTGCATCTGTCAGGAATACTACAGGCTGTGGACCGAGATTGGTGTTTAGTAGTTTCTCAGTTGCCACCTTGATTGCCTGGATTTCTGCATCATAGTTGTTACAGAATTTCCCCGTTGGTACTCTGACCGTATCCCTAGTTGATAACGACGCTTATTCCTAGTATTCCTTCCAACTGATAAAGTATGATTGTTCCATCACCATTCCATATCCTAATTGATACAAGCTGCTATTCATCCAGTCTGTTCGTTGCATACTGTATGTAGGTTAATTATCCAGGGTGTACTGCTGTGCTGTTACCGTGTATGATATGTGAAGGGTGTGTAGAAACAGTCACTCACCCCACGATAGCTCACGTACGAGTCATGGAGGGTTAAACGCCTTGTGACAGTTAATGAACAGTTTTATTACACCACAACACGGTCACAATAACGTAGACGAAGTACAGCATGTTACACAGGTCACAATAGCATACCAAAAAAGGATCCACATCATATAATAATAATAATCCATCAAGAATAACCACTGGCAAACGCAGTACCAATAGTTATAGGCCTCAAATAACATTATGCCTCAGCGCTATATAATCCCTCCAGAAGACTGCTGGGGATCGCAGTACTAGTAAATAATAGGCCTTCAATATATATGACGTCTCAGCGCTCCTTAATCCATCTAGACGACTGCTGGGGATCGCAGTACTAGTAAATAATAGGCCTCCAATATTTGACGTCTCAGCGCTCTTTAATTCATGTACATAAGACTGCTGACCATTGCAGTACTAGTAAATAATAGGCCTCCAATATATATGACGTCTCAGCGCTCTTTAATCCATCTAGACGACTGCTGGGGATCGCAGTACTAGTAAATAATAGGCCTCCAATATTTGACGTCTCAGCGCTCTTTAATTCATGTACATAAGACTGCTGATCATTGCAGTACTAGTAAATAATAGGCCTCCAATATATATGACGTCTCAGCGCTCTTTAATCCATGTAGAAGACTGCTGATAAATAATAGGCCTCATAATATAAGTCGACACATCAAGCACTGTCTTTAATTCATCTAGAAGACTGCTGATAAATAATAGGCCTCATAATATAAGTCGACATATCAAGCACTGTCTTTAATTCATCTAGAAGACTGCTGATAAATAATAGGCCTCATAATATAAGTCGACATATCAAGCACTGTCTTTAATTCATCTAGAAGACTGCTGATAAATAATAGGCCTCATAATATAAGTCGACATATCAAGCAGTGTACAGGCTTCCCTCGAAAACACTGGGCTGATTTCTCCAGTCACGCCCAGGACACAAACTCTTCAAGAAATGTACATAATCTTTAACCACTGGCCTGTATACTCCAAGGCCTAAGAAACATCTCCTTAACTAATACATCTTATCTGGGATAATCACACATAATATATCTCAGCATAAATGCCTGTACACTGGTACACATTGAAAAACACTTTACATCTCTCCAGTGCACTCGCCCGGTACACACTGACACCAAAAACATTCTCCCCCAGAACACCCCCAGCCAATCACATCCGTGGGGCTTCCCGAGAACTCTCGCTCACATGGTCAAAAATAGCTTAGAACATTTAACTCACGTGGAACTACGCCACCGTGAAAAACGTTCTGCATCTCGAAGATTCGAATGCGATACACTCATATATTTTTTTAAATAAATTAACTAGACAACAGCTGTTCAAGTGGAATAACCACTATAATCTATTGTACATCCGAGACTCATAACGATTACTGCCCTTGCTTAAATTTGGACTTATCACTAGTGTTGTTTGGGTATTCTATGTACACTCCTGCTCCTCCATTCTTTACTGCATTCTGTGCTGACCCATCCGTGTATACTCGGACCCAGAGGTCCTGTGGGTATTCATCATCCAGGAAACTGAGAGTGACTGTCCTACGTTGCACGCTGTTCTGTTCATCCCTGTCGAATATTCCTTTCACTTTTGTGTGGATGTGTACTGGTAGTCCATGCTCCTCTCTCCAAGGGGTTTGTTCTGGCACAGACTTTAGGGGGCTGTTAACTTCAGGCAGGTCTGAGGTTTGTCTACGAAATCGTTTGGCCTGGTGGATAAAGCTGCTTCTTTTCAGTCGCCCCATTGCTAGGTTTTGGAATCTGTCCTTCATTGGATGGCTCGGCATACAGATGAACTTTTCTGCCTGTGTTAGCACTTTCGTGTCTCTGCGTTCTCTCAGTGCTTGTATCCTCCCCATTTTCTCCATCTCCACTATAGGCGTTGATTTCATTGCCCCCGTGATGACCCTAAGCACCTGGTTTTGCACCTTATCTAGCTCTTATAATGTGGTGTTTGAGGCTGGACACCACGCAGCTGACCCATATTCCAGGTGTGGTCGTATGCCCTGCTGGTAAACTTTACTAAGTATTTTCCCGCTGGCTCCCCATGTGGTTCCACTTAGTTTTCTCAGGATGGCTAGCTTCCTCCTGGCCTTTGTTGCTGCCTTGTTGATGTGCTGCTTCCATGTCAGCCTATCATCGAATGTAACTCCGAGATAGGTGGGTTGTTTATCTTCTCTCAGGAGCTCTTCGTTTATCTTGATGACACCAGCTTTTGTTTGGGAGAGAGGGTGAAGAGCGTAGTGCTGCACTTGTCTGTGTTGATGCTGACACACCATCTATTTGCCCATGAGGTTAAGGCATCTACAGCTCTTTGTAGCAGTTTGGTGGCCACTGTTGCATGCTCATCTGTGCACCATATTACCAGGTCATCAGCGTACATTGCCACTTTCATTCCATGTGGTAGTTCAGCAACCAGGTCGTTGATGTAGACTAGGAAAAGTGTGGGGGACAGAACCTCCTCCCTGAGGGACGCCATGACGCAGTAGAATTTTCTTACTCTTGAGGCCATCTAGTTGTACTCGGGCTCTTCTGTTATGCAAGTATGCTTTCACCCATTTGTACATCTTACCATTCACTCTACAATTTCTCAGTTTCTTCAGAAGCCCTTCTTTCCAAACCTTGTCAAATGCTTTCCTTAGATCTATCCATGCTGCTAGTACCAGTTTCTTATCTTGGAACGCATCCTCAATCTCTTGGGAAAGGTAAGTTGCCTGATCTTCGGTGGAATAACACTGCCTAAAGCCCGCCTGCTGTGGTACAAGAAGGTTTTCACTTTCAAGGTACCACTGTAGCCTGAGGTTGATGATACGTTCCATTGTTTTGCAGAGGCAGCTTGTAAGGCTGATTGGTCTGTAGCTGGAGGCAGTGGAACTGTCTTTTCCTGGTTTTTGGAGTGGTATCATGATTGCTTCCCTCCAGGTCTGTGGAACTCTGCCTGAGTTCCAACAGATATTGAAGATCTGCAGCAGCTTTGTTTTTGCTGCGGTTCCCAAGTTCTTAATCATTTCAATGGACACTCCATCAACTCCTGGCGACTTTCTCATTTTCAATTTGGATATTGCAAGCTCCAGTTCTCTGAATGTGATTGGTGCCTCCATAACTTCAGGTATGGTTCCATCTCGTCCTGCGTATTGTTGTTTCTCACGATTCTCCTGTTGCTTCTCTGGGCTAACTTCGATGTTGTTGTCTTTAGCAAAGGAGTCTGCAAAGTGATCAGCTGCTTGTTTTCCCATGAGGATGTTTCCATCTTTGTACAGAGCAATCCTTGAGTTTCTCCCTGTACCTTCATCGTTAAGTTGCTTTACCAGCTTCCACAGTTTCCTCGTATCTCTTTCAAAGTTCAAGGACTCTGTTTTCTCCTTCCAGCTTCTTCGCCTGGCCTGCAACTTGGCCCTTTGAAATTTGGCCTTAGCTTGCTGGTAGTTATTGTGGTGTTCTTGGCATGGACTGGTCTCTGCCTGCTTTCGAGATGTTTCCACGTCGTTGTGCAGCTGCTCTAGTTCACTATTCCAATATAGTTTGTAGTGCTTACGAGCCCCTCTAGGTATTGTTTCACGAGCAGCCTGTAATATGCATCTGCTGAATTCATCGACTAGCTTATTGATGTCTTTGTCTACAGTCAGATCTCTAGCCAGTATACTAGTACGGTGCTGGTACATTGTCCAGTCTGCCTTCTTGTAGTTCCACCTAGAGAGAGTGCTGCTCTCCTTGACAAGTTCATTTTCCACAATTAGGAAGACTGGCCGGTGGTCGCTGCCTCCAAGTTGTTTCCCTACAATGCGTGTGGTGTTCCACTCCAAGCTGGGTGAGTGGAATGCCAGGTCTGGTGTAGAGGTGGTGTGCCATGATCTCGAGTAGAAGGTTGGTGGGTCGATTGGCTGGTTAATCAGGATAAGCCCATTGTCATCCTGCCAGTTTTCAAGCTCCTCACCTCTCCTGTCCATGTGATCATAGCCCCAGCTCTGTGTGTGGCTGTTGAAGTCTCCGCATACAATCAGTCTTTCTTTTGCTGGGATTGTATCTAGTGCCAGTGGGCGGTCGCTCGGACAGTAGTAGTTGAGCAGGTGGAATTCTGAACTTTCTGTCCTGAGATGAAGCATCTGGTATTCCGCCCCCTCCATATATGTTTCAAGCTGACATGCACTGATGTTATTCCTCACGAGTGTCAGTATTCCACCTTTTCGCCTGTCTATTCGGTCAGATCGGTAGCACTGGTAGCCTCTGATTTTGAAGGCTATGTCTTTGTTGAGGTGGGTTTCTTGCAAGCAACATACATTTACTTGCTCTTCATTCAAGATATTTTCGAGCTCTAATTTTTTGCTGTAGCCGTCTTTTTTACTATTGACGCCTTCAGCATTCCAGTGCATTATTTTAAATGGTCTTTTCTTTGCTTGGCCAGTAGCTCTATTCTCATGCCTCCTGGCTCCACGGGGCAATTGAGAAGGACCCCCAGTAGTAGGGGTTGGGCCCTTCCGAGGCAGAGGGCCCGGCACTGCGCCTGCCTGGGTGTCCGTCACAGGGCGAGTGCCATAACGTTTTGCAGATATAGGCATACTTCCCATAGCGCATGTGCGTGGCATCCTGATTGCTGTGGTGCGCCTCTTGGCTGGTTGCCTCCGTCTTCAGCACCTTGACTTGCTAGGGCAGACTGTGGTCTTGCTCGAGTCTAGGAGGGCCTGGCCAGTCTTGGTTTTCAGCCGCTGATGGCTGTACTTGAGCCCCATCTCCACGTCAAGGAGCTGGCCTTGATAGGAAACAATTCAATTGATAAACAGTACATGAACTGGAGACAGGAAGGTGCGGAGATGTAGATTAAATCAACAGACAATCAAGATACTCTTCTGTCCAGTTCCATTTCGGAAACGGATTTAACTCATCATTTTTCTTAAAAATAACCTTAAAATGTAAGTTTTTGATTGTTTCTTCAAGACAAAATTTTAATTTAAAGTATTGCAGACTTATTATTATGGATCAAAATGATCCATAATAATATCTTGGTGGTGGTTCGACATGTAACAGAAACAACACACCAGAGGCGTACTGGGAGGGGGGGGGTGCGATGGGGTCGGTCCGCCCCAGGTGACAGCCAGGATAGGGGTGCCATAGGACACTATTAAGATAGTAGTTACTGTTAAAAACGTACTGGCGCGTGTGTTTCTTTCTAGGGGCAGGGGATGTCGAAGGTAGGACCGCCCCGAGTGCCAAGTACTTTAGGGACGCCTCTGCAACACACTATAATTAAAAACCTTTCAATTTTGGCGGGTTATTGCTAGTATATATATTTATATATGGGTAGTCCCATAGCACATACTCCTGTAGGGTAGTAAAATGTTAGAGACTCCTGGACCTAGCCTAGGTCCAGATTTATTTTTAGAAGAGGTGGCGTGACCACTTCCCTTCTTAGCTGCCTTTTGCCTTCCCAAACGCAAGAACAGTTAGATTGACATTTACAGATGGGTAGTGATGCGTGATGCCATATGATGATGGATGGTATCCGCATGTCTGGTTTTGTGTAGTGTGCAGATGTGTTCAGTCAAACAATGTTCATACAAAATAACAGGGCAATCCACATAGGACGTCAGTAAACTCACGACGTATAAAGTCAATGATGCTTGTAACAGCTAGACGTTTTTCTGTATCATTTATTGTGGACGCCACAGTGACAAAATGTATACGCGAATATGTAGGTACATCAGACAGTCATTATCACAGCAACAATGTCAGTATAGCAATGGACGGTAGACAGCATCATAACAAAGGTGATTCACAGACATGTCAATACATTATAAGGCTGTAATGTAGTCGGGAAAATTCTTCATCCCTTTCTATCTTAGCCAGAAGGTAACCAGATGTATGAGATCAGTTCACTCTCCTTAATCTGACTTCAGCAAGACAGACACGTCTGCCGAAGTATAAATAATGTCCTCAAAAATATCCTCTAGTTAACAAAGGTTTTCCAAGCCTAGTTCATTTAACAAAGTAGCAAGTAATGGTCCTTGGGACATGCATCAACCGATGCAGTACAATACAGCGACATGTGAGCTGGGAAAACATCTCGTGACGACGACTTTCGAAGACAGGCTATGAATCGAAATCGCTCACGACCAAAAATCGATAGAGTTAATGGAAAGTCAATTTACCTTGCCTTCAGGAAATACACAGAAATATTATGCCTCCCGGCATGTGCAAATACACTAGAGGTATTATCTCGAATAAACGAAATATCCATAAGAGGACTTTCACATTCCTGACAGAACAAAAAAAAATAGCGGAGATCCTCTTTCAGCGAGGCATCTTTCTCGCCATTCAAATCGCTCACTCCCCTGGTGGGCGGAAATCGATCGACCAAGAAGCAAGACCAGTCATGCGCAGTCCAGCGCAAAATGACCACAGCTCAAAACTTAACTGCATTCAATACCAACGCGAGAAGACAAATGCTTACCGAGAAAAGTGACTATAAATTTCAAGCAGTTGTTGCCCTTGCGTTATAAAATAGATATTGTAATAAAACGATGTTGCGAGAATTTCTCACGCAACATATCACCACCTCCTCCCGATAAAAAAAATGTGGAACATATTTTTTTTTTAAATATCAAAGAGCATGCGATAAGCGGCTCAAAACGCACGAATTATGCGCTGATAATTAATTAAATTGCCTAACATGAGGCTAAATATAGAGTGTCTGGTGAGGATATACCTCAACAGAAAAATAAATATGTCTCAAAAAATATTCAGATCGGGGAGGTGTCACCAACACACATCACGTTAGCATGTAAACACAATATACGTATGCAAGTTACCATAATCATCATTAAACAGCATACTCTAATATTGTCTTTAAAAATGGATGTACAAATCTGATAGGAAAATTTAATTAGTACATTATTTGGCATGTAATGACATAAGTACATAGTAAAGTTAAACTACATGACGATCCAGGACATATGCTCTGGCATTCCGAGGGTAAGTACACAATCTAGAACTCGTCATGCTTGATACTAGTAAGGTAAGTCCTCAGCTCATCAATGACATTCTGAGAAAGTACAAGCATTATAATGCTAATTAATAACTAATATGCTTCATAAGGTACAATACATTATTAATAATTGTGGCTGTTTAGTAAACTAACGGCCCTTATATTAACCACTCAGTCCTCCTCTATCATCTTAAAAAACGAACAGAAGAAGATGATAACAAAGCACGATAGTGTGTACATATAAAGTGAGTACAGATGTGCTAATCTATTGTAGTAATATAGGTGTGTTATGACTCTGTAATATATAGGAATATAGGACAGAAGTATTAGTTGGAGTCATGTGGGCATCTAGACAAAATGTCAGCCATCACATTATCCGCACCACGGATAGCTCGTACCGTGAAGTGAAAAGGTTGAAGAGCTATAGCATATCGAGTGGATCTCGAACTCTTCAAATTCTTAGTCTGAATAGCTGTAAGAGCTTTCTGATCAGTCTCTAGAATGAAATGTGCGCCCAGGAGGAATCTTTGTAGTTTTAGAATTGACCAAACCATCGCTAACAACTCACGGTCTAAAACCGAGTAGTTCCTCTCTGCCGCATTTAGTTTTCTAGAAATGTACATAACAGGATGCAGAGTATTTGCATATTCTTGCATCAGTGCTGCTCCAATCCCAGTGGATGAAGCATCACTCCGAAGAACAAAAGTCCTATCAAGAGTAGGTAATCTTAAGATGGGAGGAGAAGAAAATATATTCTTGATTTGGTCTAGTGAAGATTGGCATTCTTCAGACCAACGGACCAGATTAGGCGAACCTTTCTTCAACAATGTTGAGAGAGGTGCCATGATCGAAGATAAATTTGGAATAAATCTCCCATAAAATTGAATTAAACCTAAGAGACTCCTAACTTGTTTCTTCGTTTTAGGAACAGAGATGTTCAGTATTTTGGAAGTATTGTGGTCTTCTGTCTTCAAGAGACCATGACCAACACGATGACCCAGGAAAGAGATTTCACCAAAACCAACAAAAGCTTTAGAAGGTTTTGCTGTCAAATTATTCTCACGTAGAGTGGACAGTAAGTCATATAACCCTAAATAGTGATCTTCCCAGGTATCACTGAAGAGACAGATGTCATCTAAGTATGCGATGACATCCGAACGATGTGACAGAATTCGACGCATCATGCGAACGAAAGTGGCAGGGGCGTTCATGAGACCAAAAGGCATAACATTCCATTGAAATAGACCCCTAGGTGTAGAAAAAGCAGTAAGAGGTTTGGCATGCTCTGCTAAAGGCACTTGCCAATAACCTTTAGACAAGTCAAGTTTAGTGAAGAATCTAGAATTAGAAAGTCTAATCAGTAGATCTTCTAACAAAGGCATCGGTTCAGCATCGAACTTTGTGACCTGATTCAATTTGCGATAATCAACGCAAATTCGTATGTTCTTATCCTTCTTCCGGACAATAACCATGGAAGAAGAATATGGTGAAGTCGATGGTTCAATTATATTTAATTGAATCATTTCATCCAATTCCTTTTCCACCTGCGACTGAAAGTGTATAGGAATAGGATACGGCCTAACCCTAATTGGATTATTGTCGGTAAGAATTATGTCATGTTCTATGACATCTGTGTGTCCAGGAATGTCAGTGAGAACATCCTGAAATGTTTGTAACATCGACGAGACTTGTCGATGTTCGTCACCAGAAAGATTAGGAGAAACAGAAACGTTTTTCCAAGATTCCGTGGAATGTAATGGAACCACTGGAAGGGGAAGGTTGACATCAGAGAAGGTAGCTTCCTCATCCTGTATGACAGACAGGGATGAATAATGACCGTGAGGTGCAGGAGCATCATCCGTTGCCTGGAAAATAGGCAGCAAATAGTCCGGACGTTCGTGAAATTCCGAAAGCATGTTTATGTGGAAAGTTTTATGCTTTCCATCAATATCGACCACATAGTCAACATCGGAAACCCGAGAGACTATTGCATACGGACCTTTCCATGCAATAAGAAGTCTATTTTCCCTACTGGGGAGTAGGACGAATGCTTTGTCACCTGGACAAAGTTGTCGTAGACATCTATTCTTGTTAGCAAACTGCCTTGCCTTCTCTTTAGCAATTTCTGATGAAGCAGTTGCTAGCTTACATGCCTCAATGATCTTTTGTCTAAGAGCAATGACATACTCATATGAGGATTGAGTTTCATCGCTAATATCATCGGCAGTGATGAGATCGTGTAATAAAGACATAGGGCCGCGTGGACGCGCGCCAAAGACAAGTTCGAAGGGAGAAAATCCTGTGTGTTCATTAGGGACTTCTCTATAGGCAAAGAGAGCCGCGGGTAAAACCCTGTCCCAATCTTGAGGATGATCTTCAGTTATCTTACCAAGCAAAGTCTTGAGCGTTCTATTCAGACGCTCAACTAACCCATTAGACATAGGATGGTAGATACTACTGAGAGATCGTTCAATATGTAAGGTAGACATTACCTGTGACATAGTGTCAGATATGAGTTGAGTGCCATGGTCTGACAATATTTTCTCTGGGGAACCCCAAGCGAGAAAATATCAACCAAAGAGCATCTGCGATATCTGTAGTAGATATGCTCTTAAGAGGAATAGCCTCTGGCCAACGTGTGCACATATCGACACATGTAAGGATAAACTGATGTCCTCTGGCCGACTTGACCTTAAAAGGGCCAATAATATCTATGGCCATTTTCTGGAACGGCCGAATAGGAATGTCAGCAGCCTGGATAGGCGCAGCATGTCGTGGTCCTCTAGATTTGACCTCCTGACATACCTTGCATGATCGGCAGTAAATACGAATGTCCTTATTGACAAAAGGCCAAAAGAAAGCCGCAAGGACTCTCGACTTCGTACGGGCAAAACCCATATGTCCAGCACATTGCGAGTCATGAGCATGTTGCAATATTTGCACTCTCATGCTCTTGGGAACAAGAATTTGCGAATGTGCCGACGTAGTCGAATCTTGTACCATACGTACAAGTACGCCGTTTCTCATTGCAATCCAAGATTTTCTATTTGTATCCTGATTCGGATCACCTTTCTTCGCAAGAATGAAGAATTTTTTAAAAGAAGGATCTTCTTCTTGCAATTTTATGAAAGAGTCACGAGTAATCACTAAGTGACTATCTTGGCTATCAACTCCATTATCACTATTCAGTGAAGTTTCGGGTGTTTGTAGAGCTTGTGCTCTTGTAACCACTGCATTTGTAGCTTGCATGTTATTATCTTCCCAAGCAGCAATCTGCTGTGGGGTACACTCCCTAACTCCGTGAATACGACCAATAATAAGGTCCGCAATAGGATTAGGTAAGAGACAAGCATGCACATCTCCAGTAAAGAAAGGAGTGGCAATGCGAATTACAGCAGTAGGATATTTTTCTAGAGTGCCGCCAAATGTTACACATTTAATAACCCTTCCTGTAGCACAAGATGGATCTACAAGCGATTGTCTAACACCAATAGTGGTGCATCCGGAATCGAAAAGTAGTGAGACCGGAGTATCATTAACAAGACCCTTATGTAGGATTAAAGAACCCCTCCCGTCATGCGCAACAGCAGCAGGAAGAGCGGGAAGTGGGTGACCACAACTCAAAGTAGTTATGGTACCCGGTTCGAATAAAGTACTGCATTGGGGGCATTTGTTTGCTCTCTCAAAGTCAAAAGCAGAACTAGTGACAGCGTCAAAGTTTTTATTATCAACAACATGATTACAGGCTCCCTCAGTTTCCTGTTGTACAGAATTAGCCTGCTGATATCTCTTTTTTTTGTGTTGAGATCTACCCCGACTATTATTACCTCTGAAGTTATCAGAGTTATTATTATCTCTGCAGTTATTATTGTCTCTATTGTAATTGTTATCATGATTCGAATTCCAGTTTCCACGATTACTATCATGTTCACATTGATGCGAACATCTATTTGTTTGGTTTTGAGGTCTTCGGCAGGAATAACCTCTATTACCATATCCTCTTTTGAAATGCCTATAATTATTAGGGTGATAGTAACGACCACTATCAGGTTGTCTCCAATTCTTCGAAGAAGAATCACCATGAAATTGGTTTCCATGATTTTGACAGAAATTACCGCTACTCTTTCTATCAAAATTTTGTTGGGATCTACGAGCAAAGTTTTGGCCATACGGAGCTGCCGAAGCAACTGGTAAACCTTCTTTCACCTTAGAGTTACCCATGGTTATGTGTGGGTGCGCAGTTACGTATTGGCAACAGAAATCTTCCATTTCTTTTATTGTTTTAGGTTTACGTTCATGAAGGAAAGCAAGGAAAGACTCATTGACAGACGACATGACTTTGTCTCTAAGTATTAAGTCCATAAGTCCTTCATAAGTTTTTTCCGTCTTAGATAGTTCAACCCATCGTGAGAAAGTAATGCGTATTCTTGCAATAAACTCGGAGAATTCAACTCCATTTTCAGGTAACATGTTTTTAAATTGTAGACGATAGCCGTCTTCGTTAAGCTGATATTTCTTTAACAGAGCGGCCCTGACAACCTCATAATTGTTCTTGTCAGGTTCATCCACCATATTTAATATACTTAGAGCTTTACCTGTCAGTATCCCTGATAACTGATAAACATATTTTGCTTTGTCTATGTTATGAGCTGTACATGCTTGTTCAAATCTGTCCAGATAGAACATTATGTCATCACTGGAAGGACTAAAAGTTGGCAACTTAATCTTAAAAGTATCATTATTAGCCTTACCAGAAGATGAACCCTTGTTTGAATCATTACCATTACTCATGTTCATCAATTTCAATTTTTCCAACTCTAAAGCTAAGACCTTTTCTTCATGTTCCATTTTTGCTTTCTCTTTCCTCTCATCAGACTCTCTCTGTAATCTTCTCTCCTCAGCCTGAGCCTCTATTTGAAGTCTTTCAGCTTCTTTCTCAAGTCTTTTATTCTCAGCTTCTTTTTCAAGTCTTTTATTCTCAGCTTCTTTTTCAAGTCTTTTATTCTCAGCTTCTTTTTCAAGTCTTTTATTCTCAGCCTCTTTTTGAAATCTTTCAGCTTCTAGCTGGAGTTTTCTTTCCTCAGCTTCTGATTCCCTTTTTTGTTTTTCCATTTCCATTTGGAATCTTTTTTTCATCCACCTGCATCTGCAGTTTCTTTTGTTCAGCTTCCATATGCAGTTTCTTTTGTTCAGCTTCCATTGCTTTATCATATCGAGCAGTTGCAAATTCTTCTAACTTATCACCAGTCTTCCCAAGCAATTTACCCTGCTCAATAAAGTGCTCAAATGTAGACATGTTGTCTAACATATGAGTCCAAAACCTGAAATAATTAACTAATTTATTTCAAACCTAAGTGTAACAAGTCTTAATTAAGCACTTGTATATTCACATCACCTTATATTATCCCAGTCTCTGTGGGAAACAAGTCTCCAATCAAAGAACTTGTATATGAAATATCAACAATCAATTCTTGATCATAAGTGCACTTCTCATTCAATAGTGCACGACACTATTCATCATTCATTTATCATCAGTGTAGTAGTAACAGTGCATTAGCATAGCCCATTAACTAATTACTATAACTGTAAACAATGACTATGTAAACACATGCAGAATGTAAACATTGAAAATGTAAACAATGCAAACAATGTAAACAATAACAATGTAAACAATAACAAAGATCAGCAACAATACAAAAAAACGTTCGCAGAAATCAACTAAAAATAAAGCAGAAATTAATGAAATATCACAAAAAATGTGACGATATCTGCGATATAATTAAACAAAATACATGACACCACAGTGTATAAACAAAAATGTAGTATGAAACTAAACTGTAGTCAAGAGTAGGCTAACAAATACAAACAAATCAAAACAAAACTAAAGAATGCGAAATAATAACGAAAACAATATTAAAACATGTCATCACAGCTAACATAAATAGCAACAGAAGTCGCTTAGCAAATTCCAGTATCGGAAATTTGCTCACCCTACAGAAAACGCTCACAATAGACGACCTCTATGACGTGGCATAATCTAAGGGAGACACCACCCAACCGAGAACCCGCTGAAATATAAACATATAAATATACGAATAACATATAAACATATAACATATAGAATGAGATGATACACAGAAGACTCAGCAGAAGTATAAGGGCACAGTTTACATACAAACAGGCCACTTAACTTATAGGCTTCCAATCGTAGAACAGCAGAAAAAACGGATGTCAATCAACGTCCTAAAGAGCGAAGCTCCAACGATGATGGCACATCTGAACTGCTTCCACTGCTAACACGATGGTACTTGAGCTTCTGACATACTGTATGTTGAGTTGTTTCGGCACTTGACCTTCTAATCCAAAAGTAAGTTGATGGAAATCGGTACTTGGCCTTCTTCAGAAAACAACCCGTTTCAACCGGCACTTGACCTTCACAAAAAACGACAGCACTGGAACCTTGACAGCAGCAACTTGCTTGACTTGCGTAAAAGATAACAGCAGTCCGAGTTATCCGGCAACATGTAACAACGCCGGGTACTGTCAAATTCTTGTTTCCGTCAAAAAGTTGAAATTTTGACTTTTACCGGGCAACGCCGAGTACTTTGAAAATTTTGAAGATGTTGACTGTCTTGAAGAATGTTAATTTCTTGAAGGATGCTGATGAATTCTTGTTGAAAATGAAGTGGGTAAGGGACCCCGTGTTTGCTGGTACCAGAATCAAACCAGCTTATGGCCACCAAATGATGCGTGATGCCATATGATGATGGATGGTATCCGCATGTCTGGTTTTGTGTAGTGTGCAGATGTGTTCAGTCAAACAATGTTCATACAAAATAACAGGGCAATCCACATAGGACGTCAGTAAACTCACGACGTATAAAGTCAATGATGCTTGTAACAGCTAGACGTTTTTCTGTATCATTTATTGTGGACGCCACAGTGACAAAATGTATACGCGAATATGTAGGTACATCAGACAGTCATTATCACAGCAACAATGTCAGTATAGCAATGGACGGTAGACAGCATCATAACAAAGGTGATTCACAGACATGTCAATACATTATAAGGCTGTAATGTAGTCGGGGAAAATTCTCCATCCCTTTCTATCTTAGCCAGAAGGTAACCAGATGTATGAGATCAGTTCACTCTCCTTAATCTGACTTCAGCAAGACAGACACGTCTGCCGAAGTATAAATAATGTCCTCAAAAATATCCTCTAGTTAACAAAGGTTTTCCAAGCCTAGTTCATTTAACAAAGTAGCAAGTAATGGTCCTTGGGACATGCATCAACCGATGCAGTACAATACAGCGACATGTGAGCTGGGAAAACATCTCGTGACGACGACTTTCGAAGACAGGCTATGAATCGAAATCGCTCACGACCAAAAATCGATAGAGTTAATGGAAAGTCAATTTACCTTGCCTTCAGGAAATACACAGAAATATTATGCCTCCCGGCATGTGCAAATACACTAGAGGTATTATCTCGAATAAACGAAATATCCATAAGAGGACTTTCACATTCCTGACAGAACAAAAAATAGCGGAGATCCTCTTTCAGCGAGGCATCTTTCTCGCCATTCAAATCGCTCACTCCCCTGGTGGGCGGAAATCGATCGACCAAGAAGCAAGACCAGTCATGCGCAGTCCAGCGCAAAATGACCACAGCTCAAAACTTAACTGCATTCAATACCAACGCGAGAAGACAAATGCTTACCGAGAAAAGTGACTATAAATTTCAAGCAGTTGTTGCCCTTGCGTTATAAAATAGATATTGTAATAAAACGATGTTGCGAGAATTTCTCACGAGCTTTAAATATTTGTCACGTTTCAAATCACTTACGCTCAAAATCTCTATTGCAGTGAAAAGAAACGTTGCTTGCAGCTCCTTTTGTCGGTATATTTTAATCTACCTACTTTTTCCCGGCACTGACCAAGCCGACTATACACAACAATGTAAAATAAGGTGGAAAAAAACTCAATTAAAGTAACAGCTTCAATGTAAGGGCAAAAATGAACTGCATAATCAGATTGCGTTTCATATTCGAAATATATTTAATCCACATTTATTTTATGCATTAGAACGTATGAAAGATGTATTATTATTATTTTTAAAATACACTTGGGAACAATAATAAAAGTGGATCCCCAAATCTTTTTTTTTATTTTAACGTAGATTTATCCCGTTATCTAATTTTACCCGTGACTAAGATTCAGACAGACACAAACACACACACAGCCTTGTTTACATACATACATACTTACAGACACATCACCACACCTACAGGTCTTTTATATTTGGACATGCGCGCTAATATAACCGACTAGGGTTGAACGGACCGTGCTTCGCCAAAATGAGGCAAATTTTTTTTTTAAAACACACACACACGCACACACACACACATATATTATATATATATATATATATATATATTATATATATATATATATATATATATATATATATATATATCATATATATATATATATTATATATATATATATTATATATATAATATATATATATATAGTATAAATATATATATATATATATATCAGAAGTATTTTTAAGGCTTAGAAAATTGTAACAAATAACTTGGACCGTGAGCCGAGGGTATTCGTTAGGGATCATTCTGGTGTCATCTCAGACTAGAAGGAACACACCTTTACAAGCCCAAGAAGAATAAACAAATGCGAGACGCGAGACGGTGCTAATCCATAAAAGGGTTGCAGAGACTAAAAAGGGGACGTGCCAGCGATAAGCTGTAGGGGACTTACCACTGACTAGGAACAAAGTAGCACAATGGCATCAGTGAGATTACAGCTGCGTGGAGAACTGATATTTTTTCGGTAATTGTGATACAGTGTGATATCGGACAGTACCAAGCTATCATAAATTATCATCATCCCTCTTAGGCTCCCCGCGGAGCTTAGGCCTTCAACAAACTTACGTCAATTGTTTTCCTGTCACGTGTCACCAGCTCAATGTTTTTTTCAGTGTCTTCTTCATCCCCTTCATGACTGTCTACTTTTCTCTTCTCCTTGTTTCTTTTGTCTCCTTTTGCCTATCTTAGCCTGTGGATTCCAGAACAAGGGCTGCCTTGTAATGCTATCAACAGATTTTCCTAAGTATGTCTGTAGCGTGAGGTTTTTATTGGCTCTAAGGATCAGTATAGTACTGACAATACAGAAATAGAATTTCTGCAGGAAAATGGTGAAGTCCCAGTGTATGAGAGAACTACTGGTATCACAAATTAGTTACGGCTGTGAATGATCTGATCTCGAAAAATTAGTAGAGTGGAGACAGTTATAAAATGCCACCCCGCTGTGTAACCAACTGTGATATTAAAACAAGGAAACAGATTTCACTTAACACTTATAAACTTGACAAGTCGTTCAAATACAATTTCCTTATTTATTAAGTATATACACTATCTACTCTTGTGCTGAAGGGTGGATGTTGGAAGATGGAATGCAATGGATTTGTAAGTTTACATATGATATATATATATATATATATATATATATATATATATATATATATATATATATTACAAGTCTTCCAATTATAGGAACAAAATTATATCAGCTGTGCTGTTAATCAATTATAGAAATAGTATCAGCTGTGCTGTTAATCTTGTCTCTCACTATGCTAAATCATTGTTTCTTCATAGACAGTTAATTGCGCACACTTGCCGACGGAAATGGTACTAATGTGTACTCATCTCTTAAAACAGTTCTGTCCTTCTTAATTTGATGCACACAACACCCGCTGATGATCGTTCCTTTAGCCCACCCAAGACTGAGGGGGACTAAGGATGGAGCTCTGATACAACCACTATGCTCCTGCGAAGTTCCATGCAGCTGGATTGACCCGAACATGCGATCTCAGGTTGGATGACACGAATAAACCTGTAACAAGGAAAAATAGGGGCTAATTTCTGTCATCAAGCCCACCTATTTCTAGTATATATGAGATGAGCGTGTCTAAGGTGTCTGCATGTAGGATGAATGACAACATGGCTCAGTATGATTTAGTAATAGCGAGACAAGACAGGTGTCTACTTGCAAAACGTTCGTTCTAATAATTAATACATGAATACATCCAATAATTTGTACAGCTAGGTGTGATACAACCGTTTCCTTCCACCTATAATATACCAGGCCATCTCTGATATGTGCTATATTGGCTGGTAAAATATATCCTAACAATACTGCTGTAGTTATATAAGTCATAACAAGGACTGTTAGGTTATATTTCGGGCTGGTTTTTTTCTTCAACAATCATACCAGGAAATACAATCATTATACCTAATTCCCTAAGATATAATCAGTATACCTGATACATTCATAGTAAAACAAAAATCTAAAGTTATATTAAATATATACAGGTGTAGGCTATTTTCTGGTGGTTTCCTTCTTCAACCGTCATACACAATCATTATACATGATACTATAAAATACAATAATTATACATGATATAGTCATAGGTTATATTCAGGTTGGAGTTATATGAGTCCTAACAAGGACTGTTAGGTTATTATTCAGGTTGGAGTTATATGAGTCCTAACAAGGACTGTTAGGTTATTATTC
Source organism: Oreohelix idahoensis (assembly GCA_024509875.1). Classification (NCBI taxonomy): domain Eukaryota; kingdom Metazoa; phylum Mollusca; class Gastropoda; order Stylommatophora; family Oreohelicidae; genus Oreohelix; species Oreohelix idahoensis. Next base: position 75,684 of record JAMPIV010003043.1, on the reverse strand, counting down.
AGGTTGGTTTTCGTCTTCAGCAATCATACCAGGAAATACAATCATTATACCTGATTCCATAAAATATAATCATTATACATTATACAGTCATAGTAAAACTAAAATACTAAAGTGATATTATACTGTTCAAAAAAAGAAACGCAACATTATTGCAGTGGTAATGGACACCAAATTTCAAACTTGTACCAAAATTTTATTTTACTGAATTAATGTTTCAATCTTGGCATGAAGAAACTTTCAGACTTTAACAATGAAATGATGTTCATTAAATTTGGTTTGGACTTTTATTCTTTGCGACTGAGGCCTCCGCTTCAGTAAGGTGTATGGCTTCCTCTGGCCTCTATCAGAGAACGACATCTCATTGACATGGATCCGATTAGCCGTTGGATCTGTTGTTGTGGGATGGCTGCCCACTCTTCCCGCAGTGCAAGAGACAACTGTCGGAGATTGGCTGGAGCCACGTCTCGCTGGCGGAGTCGTCTGTCGAATCCCATAAGTGTTCTATGGGGTTCATGTCTGATGACATGGCTGGCCACGGAATGGTCTGGACGTTGTTGTCAGCGAGGAACTGGGTGGTGAGTTGTGCCACATGAGGTCGAGCGTTATCCTGGTGAAAAATCGACCCTCGTGCAGCCAGAAGTGGAAGGACGTGAGGACGAAGAATTTCAGCGACGTATCGTTGGGCATTCAGGCGTCCTTCAATTTGCACCAGGTCACTTCTTCCCATGAAGTTGATCGCCCCCCCCCCCCCACATCAGTACACCTCCACCACCATGTGGAGGAGCCTCATCAACGCTGTTCTGGGCGTAGCGCTCATGGACTCTGCGGTAAACTCTTCTCCGTCTATCGTGTCGCTGGAGCACAAAAAAATGATTCATCACTAAACCAAAACCGTCTCCAGTCATTCCCAACGGTCCATTGACGATGCTGGTTCGCCCACTGCAGTCGGTTCTGGCGATGCCGGTCCGTAAGAACAGGACCTCTGTAGGGTCTTCTAGCCCAAAGACCAGAGTCGTGCAGCCGGTTCCTGACCGTTTGATCTGAAATTCGACGAGCTGCTGACATTGACTGGACTGTGCAGGACGCAGATGCAAGTCGATTCCTGAGGTGACGCAGCCGTATGAAGCGGTCTTCGGCAGGAGTTGTGGCTCTGGGTCTTCCACTGCGCGGCCGGTCTGCCACTGAGCCAGTTTCTTGAAATCGCCTCCAAAGGCGACTAATGGTGCTTCTAACCACATTAAATTGTCTGCCACTACACTTTGTGACTGTCTAGTCTGTAAACGTCCAATGATGATGAGTCGTTGTTCTGTAGTGAGATTAACCATGCTTGCGCATTGAATTTTCAAATGAATTTATTCGAGGAGCGTCAATCTTTTATAGGCATTCAATAATATGGTCAGAGAGTTTTGTGTTCAGTAAGTTTCACGATATTCTCATGAACCTGTCACGAGTTATTGTCAAAAATGTTGTTTTTACCTTGACCTCTTTCATGACCTCACAAATCATGAGGTGAGTACAATTCAGGTAACCACGAGAAGTTAATGACCAGGTGGACACAGTCGATAGGTTGACTGATGTCCAATCAGCGAATATCTTTTATAAAAGTAACACCAAACAAGCTGCGTTTTTTTTTCTTTGAACAGTATATATACAGGTGTAGGTTATTTTCAGATGGGAGCCATACACAATCATTATACATAATACTATAAAATACAATCATTATATATGATATAGGCATATTAAAACTCCTAAAAGTTTATAGTAAGTTTACCTACCCTCTAAGATTTATACAAGCCAGATTTTGACTCGACTTAGTGAAGAAAGTTTGCCCGGCACGCAGGTAAGCAGGAATCAGTCTGGACAACTTTCTCTTCCACAGTCTGTCGTTCTAGCTGTTCTTCGTGTGTGTATGTGTATTTGAATTGTTGTTGTTGTTGTTTTGATGAGGTGATGGGTGGAGAGCGGGCACTTAACAGCTGACCGTTATTGCCTCTTCTCGTTCCATCTTGGTCTACCCTGTTCAACCTGAAATTTGGTTATAATTGGGGTATTCAGTGTCATTTTATTTTTTAATTTTGTATTCAATTTAAATAGATATTGTCTTTAGCAGTTGCTGATTTTAATTTATATTAGTATTTGTCCATTTTATTTTATTTTTTGTATTGTTTCTTGATAACTATTGTCCTTTACACTTGGTTTTACTTTGAATTAGTATTTGTTCTTTTTGAGTTATTTTTTTTATTTAATACCTTGTTGTCTTTCCTTGCCCTATGAGTAGTTAGTTAGTTTTTTTTTTTTTATTTTTTTTATTTTTTTTTTTTTTTGGTTGTTTTTTGTGTGTTACTAACCTTATATGTTTTCCTTTGTTTTATGTATATATCTTTTAAGTATTGATTGGGCATCTATACTTAAAACCTTATCACCTGTTAAGTCTATATTGTGATTTCTATAGTAAGTTTTTAATTCAAGCCTTTGTTGTTCATACTTTTTACAGTGGATCAGGTAGTGGTCTATGTCATTCTCTTCCTGACATTCTTGGCAGTGTGGTTCTTCTATCATAAAGTATGCTGCACCGAGCCGGAGACGCCACAGTTTTTTGTTTGATGGTATCTTTAATTCTTCTCTGACCTGGCACGTCCTCGTTGGTTCTTTCAGCAGTTTGAACGCGTGTCTGCCTTTTCTACTTTTCTTCCATGTTGTCTTCCATTCCTCGTTTATAGTTATCTTCACTTGGCTCTTGATCTCCGACCTTCCCAGTCCTGCTCTTATATTGTTTTTACTTGTTCTTCCATTCTTGGCGTTCTGATCTGCCAACTCGTTACCAGCAATACCTATGTGTGCTGGAACCCACACTACCCTCACGCTGCATCCTCTGTTCCCTAGGTAAAGGTAAAGTAAAGGAACCCGTTACACGCCCATTGAGGCATATTGGGAATATGGTGTTAGGCCCATATTATCTTGACCGTCGGCACACGAGGGGTGATGTGGTCGGCATCACGCCGGCCGCCTTAACCTTCCCAGAGTAGCTCTGGTACCCATTTGGGGCTGGGTCGACCCAGGAGCCGTTTGTGGCCTAAAAATTTTTCCGCCTCATCTGGGGATCGAACCCTGGACCACTGCGCTAGGAAGTGATGTATTAATTGCTAGAATTTCTTCCTTTATGTCCGGCCGGCTACATTTACCTGGGTGTTCTAGTGCTTGTAGTGATGATAGCGAGTCTGTCAATATCGTAACAGCTTCAGGTGGGTTATCTTCGATTATTTCTAAACTTTTAAGAATAGCTACCATCTCTGCGGTAAAAATCGAAGCCCCTTCAGTTACACTGTAGTTCTTTTTTATCCCCCATTGTGGTATTACAACTCCGGCACCTAGTTGCCCACTATCACCCTTGGATCCATCAGTGTAGACGGCCAGACTTTGTTTAGTTAGTTGATCTATGAACTTTTTACTTATCATTTTGGCTTCCTTATCTTCTATGTTTTGTTTGATCTTTTCAGTAAGTGAGTAGTCTATGATTGGTGTTTTTAGTTCCCAGGGTGGTATTTTGCTTCTGTATTTATTACTATTTTCAATTGTGTTTGATAGTTCTTGGAACTGCGTTAGGTCTTCTATAGTTCTCCACCCTGTTGGATATCTATCTTTATTTAAGGGGACGTCCCATACACTTGGTTGGTTTTTGACAAATGCTTTATGTGCTGGGTGGGTCACTTCTTGTGCTACTTTACTCCAATAATTTAATCTTAGTTCTTTCCGTCTTAGACCAAGGGGAGGTATGTCAAGAGCTACTTCTAGCGCTTCTACTGGTGTCGATATAAATGCACCTGTAATGGTTCTCATGGCTGTATTTTGAATCATGTCTAGTTTTGCTTTGTTAGAAGCTGCAGCTGAGTCATAGACTATGCTGGCATAATCCAGTTTCCCCCTGATGAAAGACTTGTAGAACATAAGCATTATTTTATTGCTGGCCCCCCATCCATTGCCTTTTACAATCCTTAGTATATTTAGGGGTCCCCTACAGCTTTCTACTAAATTGTCTATATGTTTATTATAATTTAGTTGTTTATCTAACGTTAAGCCCAGAAATCTAGTTGTTGAGGAGGTACATATTTTCTGTCCTTTAATGGTTATATTGATTTTGTTATTTTTTTTTAAATTTCCTTTGCTGAATATCATACCTACTGTTTTGTTTACATTAATTTGAAAGCCCCAACTTTTCATCCACTCTGAAGCTTTGTCTATTTGTTTTTGAAGTTTTTGGTAAACATGATCCAAGTTTTTCCCAGATCGCCAAATGGCACAGTCATCTGCAAATTGTGATATTGCATTCTTTATGTCGTTAAATTCATCTGCTAAATCATTTACAGCTATAGTGAAAATTGAAGGAGAAATCACTGATCCCTGAGGAATCCCATTCTGTTGTTCATATATTTCTGACCTATCATTATTCACCTGTACAGCAAAATATCTGTCCTGTAAAAAGTTTTCTAGATACCTATAGGTTTTACCAGTAATGCCAATCTTCTTCATTTTGTAAAGAGCTCCATCTCTCCAGCATTCATCACATGCTCTGGCTACATCAAGAAAGACTGCCACTGTTTTCTCTTTCCTCTTGAACCCTAGCTTTACATCATGTTCTAATCTTACAAGCTGGTCTACTGTACTTCTGTCTGCTCTAAACCCTGATTGGTTTGGGCTATATAACTGATTTTTTTCCAGATAGAATTTAACTCTTTTGTTGACAACAGTTTCCAGTATTTTACCTAGTTGTGATGTTAAGGAGATAGGCCTATTTGAACTTACATCATGGGCTTCCTTATTGGGTTTTAGGATGGGAACTATTATAGCTAACTCCGCCAATGCCGGTCCCAAGCCCGGATGAAAAAGGAGGAGGGCGGCCTGCATGGAGGCCGTAAGGAGGCAGCCCCTCCACCATGCAAAGGCACAACAGGCCAATCACCTGTTTGCTTTAAATCATGATTACGCGAACTACAAGAGAGAAAACCGGACTGATTCTAAAGGCGACGAACTGGAACGGACTACGGACTACGACTTATGGAACTTGGAACACAAGAAGTATAAATGGGAAGGAAGAGGAGCTGGTGGAAGAGATGAGGAAAGCAAAACTAGAAATCCTGGCTATAACGTAAACGAAGAAAAAAGGACAAGGAGTCATGGATCTCGATGGCAACACGTTGCTCTACAGTGGTGTACCCATAACTGAAAGAGCTAAAGGGGGCGTGGGTTGCATTGTGGCCCAAAATCAAAAAGATAGTATCAAGGGATGGAACTTTGTCTCGGAGCGCATTATGGTTGTAAAACTAAAAGAAGGAGAAACCATAGTCAACCTGGTCATAGTGTATGGGCCAAATGAGGATGAGAGAGCAGAGGTCAAGGAGGAATTCTTCGAGCTGCTTCAAAGGACAGTGGATGACTGCCTAGATGAAGTTATTATGCTCGGAGATTTTAATGCCAGAGTTGGAAATGACCATGCTAGATGGGGTGGAGTTATCGGAAGATATGGAGAAGATACTCTCAATGACAATGGAAAGCGACTCCTTAGATTCTGCAGTGAGCAGAATCTGATCATTACAAACACAAAGTTCCCCCATAAGCGCATACATGCATACACTAGATGTGAACCAACCAAGAATGAGAAGTCAGTGATCGACTATGCCATTGTTCGCGGAAGCTCATTCAGATATGTCCGAGATGCAAGAGTCTGGAGGGGGCCCGAGATTGGAAGTGATCACTACCTGCTAACAATCAAACGAACAACTGAAAGAGTTGCTCAGCCTTGGAACTGCCCAACATCACGCAAGAAACCAAGTAAACGAGCAGGAGAAATGAGCATTAGGACCTACAAGCTGAGAGAGCCAGAAATTAAGACCAGATATCAGGGGCTTATTGCTACAGCAGTGAGCAACACAGTAGAACGACCTGATGACTTGGAAACCCTCTGGAATAAATTCAAGGATATCATAAAGACAGCTGCTGCAGAAGCATGCGGTGAAGTCCGACTTGGGAACCAGAGAAAGAGGACACCTTGGTGGACAGAGGAAGTCAAAGAGAAAATAAGAGAGAAGAAAATGGCATGGAAACAATACTTAGGAGCTAAAAATCACAACAGGACAAATGGAAAAATATAGAGAATATGTGACACTCAGAACAGAAGCAAAGAACAAAGTGCTAGCAGCAAAACAGAAGTCCTGGGAAGAATTTGGAGAAAAGCTAGAAAAAAGATGCGCAAGAAAACCAGAAATTGTTCTATAAGACCCTAAAGAACATGAGGAAAAAAAAAAACAATGCCCTCTCAAATTTATAAAGGACAAGCAAGGCAAATTGCTTACTGCCCCGAAGGAAGTAATGGAAAGATGGAAAGAATATTTCTCAGAACTCCTGGATGGTGAGCATGATGAAGCATCAGAAATGATAACCACTAGCACAGAAGAGAAAACCAATGATGGTGAAAGATGACATAAAGATGGAAGAAACTGAGGGCAGCACTAGAGAAAATCAAGATGGGCAAAGCAGCAGGGCCATGATGGTTATAACACCAGAAATGGTTAAGTACATGGGAGCATCAGGCGACCTATTACTCTTAAAGGTCCTACAGGCAGCATGGTGCAACAAGGACCATACCAAAGGATTGGGAGATTGCCATCATAACACCAATTTTCAAAAAAGGGTGGACAATCGACAATGTGGGAAACCATAGAGGCCTATATCCCTTCTCAGTGTCCCTGGTAAAATCTACTCTTTGAATCCTAGAGCAGAGACTCCGACGCCTAGCTGAGCCCCAATTGGAATGAGGTCCAGTGCGGATTCCGAGCAAACCGAAGTACTCAAGACCTAATCTTCACACTCAGACAGCTGAGTGAAAAGGCCCTTGAGTATAAGAGTGAGATCCATCTTTGTTTCATAGATCTGGAAAAGGCGTTTGACAGGGTCCCCTGGAGCAAACTTTGGGACTGTTTGGCAAGGAAGAATATTCAAGCACCTCTGATTCATGCTATACAGAGCTTCTACAAGTCTTGCAGAAATTATGTGAGGACAGCAAACCATAAGTCAGAAGAGTTCAGGACCACCACTGGTGTAAGACAAGGTGATATCCTATCACCTTACCTCTTCATACTCCTTATGGACGATGTCAACAAGGCATGTAAGGAGAGAACAATAAGCAGCTCTAAAACTAAATCCATGGTGATATCACGAGAAGAAAGAAAACATCAGATTAAGTTGGGAGAACAGGTCCTGGAGCAGGTCGACCACTTTAAATATCTCGGAGCTATTATAGACCGAAAGGGAGGCATCAAAGAAGAGTTGGCCACTCGGAAAGCAGCGGCTGGGAGACTTTTTCAGGCCATAAATCGTGGATTCCTCAGCAAGAAAGAGGTTGGTAAGAAAACGAAGATGGCTGTATACCGCTCCACCTATGTCCCAGTCTTGACATATGGATGCGAGTCGTGGGCAATGACTACAACCCACAAAAGCCAGATCCAAACCTCAGAAATGAGGATCTGAGGAAAGTGGTTGAAGTAACAAGAAGAGACATGGTCCGCAACCAGACGATCCGTCAAGGCCTAAAATCCCATCCGCTGCAGACCCAAATAGAACAGTCCCAACTAAGATGGTTTGGCCATGTCTGCAGAATGGGAGAAGATCGGCTACCACGACAAGCATGGGAAACAAAGAGCCAGGGATCCAGACCTCCAGGACGACCCAGAGTCCGCTGGGAGGACAACATTAGACAATCTTTGAAGGACCGAGGACTAGAATGGAACCAGGCCAGGAAGAAGACATCTGATAGAATGGTCTGGCGCTCTCTCTTCCAAACCTCTACACCTCACGGTAGAAGGGGAATGACTAAGTAAGTAAGTAAGTACTATTATAGCTACTTTCCATGCTTTTGGTATCTTTGCTAATTTCCAGATTTTGTTATAAAGGGAAGTTATTTTGTTTATAGTTTTTTTTGGGGGGGGTACTTTCTTAAGGATTTCATAGCTAAGTATATCACGCCCTGAGGCAGTATTAGATTTCTCATTTATTGCACTAGTTACTTCTTCCTCTGTTATATCAGCATCTAAATAGTTTGTTTCATCTATCTGGGCTGGTAGTTCTTTTGAAAACTGTATCCTAAGTCTTTCTCTTCTCTCATTTTCTTCCTGTCCAAGACTACTTTTTGCACTGACTTTATAGAAATATTCAGCATGGGCATTAGCTTTTTCTTTATCTGTTTCTGCTCTCTTTGGTAGTTTGATTGTTGGCATTATTGTTTTCTTATTGTTCCCTTTGATTGCCTTAAGCTTTTTCCATACTTCTTTAATTTGGGTGCTAGGTTTAAGTGACTGACAAAACTCCTTCCAGTTAGTTTCTTTGGCTTTAAATATTATTCTGTTAGATTCCTTCCTAATCTGTTTATACTCATCATAGTTTTCTTCTGCTCTGTTATTTCTATATTTTTGTAAGGCCCTTTTTCTTCTATCATGAATTTCTGCACAGCTTTTATTCCACCAGGCAACTGGTTCTTTACTCCACTGAGTTTTTCTTTTCTTATCAATGTTATTTATTGGTTTTAGGTGCTGTGACATATTTTTATTTGGTATATATTTAATTGCTATTTTCAGAATTTCATTGGTCAGTGTTTCTGCCAACAAGTCAGTATCATCTGTTTCCATGTCTTTATATTCCATCACCTCCAGGTCTGATTGGAAGGCTTCCCAGTTTGCTTTTTTATAGTTGAAAGTCGGTTTCTCTGGTTCTGGGTTTGGAATGACTTTTTCATGCATGGTTATTACAATGGGCAAATGATCTGAGTTTGTGTCTTGTAACACTTCCCAATTTACATTCGTTAGGTTGTTAGTGTCTATACTTATGTCTATTGCTGAGTCTGCCCTGTTAGCTTGTGGATTAATTCTAGTTGCATTTCCATCATTTAGAATTAGCAGGTCATTGTTTTCTATGAAGTCAAGTAGGCACTTTCCTGCATTGTCTGCATGTTGTCCACCCCAAGCAGAATGATGGGAATTAAAATCGCCTACTATGATTGTTTTGGGGCCTAGTCTGGTGCTTATGGCTAGTATTTCTTCATCTTTAATTGTGCCATCTTTAGCGTATACATTTAGGATTGTTAGATTGTTTGGTTCTGCTGCTATAGTTACCTGGATACCTTCTATGTTGGTTGTATCAAATACTGCCCAGTCTATAATTTTTAATGTTTCGCTAACTAAGACTGCGACACCGCCTTCTCTACCTTCTTTCCTATCGTGCCTAAGTATCTTAAACCTAACTAGTCCACAATAACTAACTAGCCCACTATAGCCTAACTAGCCCACTATAACATAACTAGCCTACTATAACATAACAAGCCCGCTATAACATAACTAGCCCACTATATCCTAACTAGCCCACTATATCCTAACTAGCCCACTATATCCTAACTAGCCAACAAGACGGCTGCAAGGAGAATAATGTACCATATCATGACGCGCCCCACGGTACATTTGGTTTATAAGACTCGAGGAACATGAGGCGACCATTACAACCGGCCATTTTGCAAGACGCCTGCACGAAGAATTGTATGTGCGCTGTTGCAGCCGTGGTTTCTGCAGCAATTTGTTTACATATTGAGGTTGTTAGCCATATGAAAGTTGTCTTTTACAACATGCATGGTAACGCTCTACATATTGAGGTTGTTAGCCATATGACAGTTGTCTTTTACAACATGCGTGGTAACGCTCTACATATTGAGGTTGTTAGCCAATGACAGTTGTCTTTTACAACATGCGTGGTAACGCTCTACATATTGAGGTTGTTAGCCATATGACAGTTGTCTTTTACAACATGCGTGGTAACGCTCTACATATTGAGGTTGTTAGCCATATGACAGTTGTCTTTTACAACATGCATGGTAACGCTCTACATATTGAGGTTGTTAGCCATATGACAGTTGTCTTTTACAACATGCGTGGTAACGCTCTACATATTGAGGTTGTTAGCCATATGAAAGTTGTCTTTTACAACATGCGTGGTAACGCTCTACATATTGAGGTTGTTAGCCATATGAAAGTTGTCTTTTACAACATGCGTGGTAACGCTCTACATATTGAGGTTGTTAGCCATATGAAAGTTGTCTTTTACAACATGCGTGGTAACGCTCTACATATTGAGGTTGTTAGCCATATGACAGTTGTCTTTTACAACATGCGTGGTAACGCTCTACATATTGAGGTTGTTAGCCATATGACAGTTGTCTTTTACAACATGCGTGGTAACGCTCTACATATTGAGGTTGTTAGCCATATGACAGTTGTCTTTTACAACATGCGTGGTAACGCTCTACATATTGAGGTTGTTAGCCATATGAAAGTTGTCTTTTACAACATGCGTGGTAACGCTCTACATATTGAGGTTGTTAGCCATATGACAGTTGTCTTTTACAACATGCGTGGTAACGCTCTACATATTGAGGTTGTTAGCCATATGACAGTTGTCTTTTACAACATGCATGGTAACGCTCTACATATTGAGGTTGTTAGCCATATGACAGTTGTCTTTTACAACATGCGTGGTAACGCTCTACATATTGAGGTTGTTAGCCATATGACAGTTGTCTTTTACAACATGCGTGGTAACACTCTACATATTGAGGTTGTTAGCCATATGAAAGTTGTCTTTTACAACATGTGTGGTAACGCTCTACATATTGAGGTTGTTAGCCATATGAAAGTTGTCTTTTACAACATGTGTGGTAACGCTCTACATATTGAGGTTGTTAGCCATATGAAAGTTGTCTTTTACAACATGTGTGGTAACGGCTCAGTGGTCCTATTTTGTTTGCTGCCAAATTTTAGACTTCAGAGTCATCATCATCGTTATCATCACCATCCCTCTCCCTCCCACCACCACAACAAGCAGTAGCAGTCAGATAACTGAAGAAGTGCGTATCTTTCCCTATGTGGGAAGTAACAATGGAATTCAGCGGCTCTTTTCGAGTAAAATATAATTAGGTTTTATCAGACATGTCGTAGAAGGCCACTAATACGAGGTTGTACACAGGGGCTGATAACCTCAGCACGTAAAACAAATTGCCACAGAAGCCACCCCTGCAAGAGCATGTGACTGCTTGCTGCCTGCTTCATGTAAGGGTGCCAGCAGCAGTGTTGTCTCCATGCTCCGAAAGGAGCGCAAAGGAAAATGCTGATAATTAGGTTGTCTAAATGTCTTACATTACGGCTTAGAAACGCGGGAGGTTCGCCCATCATACACGTTTAGACTTCAGACATTAAACTAAAGACGTCGTCGTCGCATTTTCCATTTCAAATGGCTAGATAAAATTACAAACACTGACTGTGGTTCAGGACTTTGCAGAAAACTAACTTCGCTGGAAATTAAAGACAGAACATGGAGATGGATCGCACACATGCCCGGAAACATCCGACGAGTTTAATATCAAACGTCCTTGAGTGTAACCAACAGAGGAAGAGATAAATAAAAGAGGAGGCTGTTGCGTGATAAATTCTCGCAACATCGTTTTATTTCAATATCTGTTTTATAACGCAAGGGCAACAACTGCTTGGAATTTATAGTCACTTTTCTCGGTAAGCATTTGTCTTCTCGCGTTGGTATCGAATGCAGTTAAGTTTGAGCTGTGGTCGTTTTGCGCTGGACTGCGCATGACTTGTCTTGCTTCTTTGTCGATCGGTTTTCCGCCCACCACTAGTGGGAGTGAGCGATTTGGAATGGCGAAAGAGATGCCTCGTTGAAGAGGGGATCTCCGCTATTTTTGTTCTGTCAGGGATGTGTAGTCCTCTTAATGGATATTTCGTTTATTCGAGATAATACCTCTAGTGTTTCCCACATGTCGGGAGGCGTGATATTTCTGTGTATTTCATGAAAGCAAGGTAAATTGACTCTTTCATTAACTCTATTGATTTTGGGTCGTGAGCGATTTCGATTCATAGCCTGTCTGCGAAAGTCGTCGTCACGAGATGTTTTTTCCCAGCTCACATGTCGCTGCATTGTACTGCATCGGTTGATGCAGGTACCAAGGACCATTACTTGCTACTCTGTTAAATGAACTAGGTTTGGAAAACCTTTATTATCTAGAGGATATTTTTGAGGACATTATTTATACTTCGGCAGACGTGTCTGTCTTGCTGAAGTCAAACTAAGGAGAGTGAACTGATCTCATACATCTGGTTATCTCCTGGCTGTTATAGAAAAGGATGGAGTTTTCCACCTGACTACATTTACAGCACTATGAAATATAACATGCATCTGACTCATCATTGTAATGCTGTCTACCGTTTATTGCTGTATTGAATGTTGCTGTGATAATGACTGTTTGATGTGCCTACACATTTGCGTAACCATTTTGTCACTGTGGCGTCCACAATAAATAATGAAGAAAAACGTCAACGGCTGTTTCAAGACTCATTGACTTTATACGTCGTGAGTTTACTGACGTCCTATGTGGATTGCCCTGTTATTGTTGCATGAACATTGTTTTGACTGAACACATCTACACACTACACAAAACCAGACATGCGGATGCCATCCATCATCATATGGCATCACGCATCAGAGGCCAAGAGAACAAAGTTTAAAAAAAGAAAGACGGAGCAAAACACAAATCAGTTGGAAAGCAATTGTTGCAACCCTTTGTTTCATAACAGGTAAATGTAGTCCCATAACAGGTAATACCTTAGGGAGTCAAGTAATAGAGACTTCACTATACTAGATCCGGTATCGAGAGGTGAGGAGACCAGTTTCCTTCCTCGGTTAGGCATGCTCTTTCAATACACGCTTCGTTTGGCACGTTTTAAATCTTGCCAAGGAAATCAGTTTGATTTCGGATACAAGGGAAAACATTCCGAACCAGTTTGGCAGTCAACTAACAAACATTAAACTGTGCCTGGTTACACTCGGCGATGCAGATTGTAAGATTGTATGAAGGTATATCTGGAGTCACATATGTTGAAGTGAACCTCTGTCTGTAACGCTAATTACATCCTCATTGACGTCATCCATACACTTCCAAGGATTCACCCTGTCGTAAAACTTGTTGAGAACCCAGCATTGCACGCTGAGCTTTGAGGAATTACTAGAGCCCCATACGTAAATCTTTAGCGTTGACCTGGTTGACTGTATGCAGGAGGATCTAGTTGTGGACCCCATGATATGCAGGGGGAACTGAGCAGTGGCTGTGTGCAGGACGTGACCATTCCTTGGGAGAGCCCAGAACCAGAGCACAGTATTAGCTCTGCATGGTTGGAGAGCCCCCCCCCCCCCTTGTTTTTTTTATGGCGGGAAATGCACAGTATGCAACGCGTTTCTTACTCCTAATTTGGACCATATGTGACGATCCTTTAAATGTAAGCCGAGCTGGAGAAACTGGAGCTCATGACTTCAGCTCGGCACGTTTCGGAACGGCATAAAAGTCACAGGAAAAGCCTTGATCTACAGAGTAGATAATGTCAAGGCCTCTTCAGCTTGGTATTGGCTGCATAAGAGCGAAAAGCTCAGCAGCTCTAGTTAAACAACAACAACGGTGGTCCTGGAAACAGGCTGCATCACTGCAGTCTGGCTGAGAGAGTAGGGATTAAAGAGGGAAGGCTAACCCGGTCCCAAAAATGCCATGCCGAAAACGGATGTGTCGGGCCGAAAGGCGCAGATATCGCAGCTTTGCTGTAAACGGCGACACAACGTAACAAACGTCTTTTTCAGGACGAACGCAGAAGAAAAAGAAACAATAACAATACCTATTTTTTAAAAAAAGCAATGAACACTGACACTTTTGTATCGCAAGTAAAGAACTATTTATTTTTTAAAATGCAACAGAGTGTATGCAAACATTTAAATTACGTTTGCATACATTAACGAAATTCCACAAAAAAAAAAAAGTGTCGTGTAAACTGCCAAACGCTTCTGGGTTATGCATATGATACCCGTTAAGTAGAAATACCTAATGCACTAAACCGAAACATAACGCAAAAACAATTCGACTATTTTCGCAGACAATGCTCATGTCTTGAGACATGGCACGTTTGTTCAAATAAGTAATCTTTTAGGATTAGACAAATTGAAAACTGGCAACACGTGAGACAATGAACAATAATATCCTGTCAGTGCTTGAGCAGTTATAGGCAAAACCCTGATAAACTTTGGCCAGGTGTGGACTAAAATCGTAACATAATGGAGACCTGCCAAGGAATTTGACACATCGTGACTAGTATGAACTAATGTCTAATAAACCCTTTGGTACACGGAACTAGACAAACCCTGACTAGGTGCATACCGTACTAAAACTAGGCAATAGTCAAATATATACAGATTAAAGCTTGCAGATTTTCACAAATTATGGACTAAAACATTGATCTTATATTGATCTGACCGAGAATGTGAGGGATCCTTGAGTAGGTGTAGACTAGGGTGACCAAACGTCCGGATTTGGCCGGCTTTTCGCGCCCAAAATGAGCGTCCGGTCGGAATTTTTTTAAATGTCGAAATATCCAGCTTTTATGTCATTGGCTAAATTACTCACGTGAAAGACACCATTTTGTAGTAGCAGTTACCGGTTATAAATAAGCATTTTGCCCAATTGGCGTAGGGCATGGCGCCAGGGGCTACTTCCGACAGTGGGAGAGGTTCTAGGATCTCACTGGACAGCTACCGCCCGCTTCAAGCTGGGCAGTCCCCAGTCAATAAGGTGTTGTCCCGCCAGTGTCTGCTTTCCCCATTGGGTGCATGGGGATTAGGGTCAAACCCGAACTGTGGACAGAAAATTTTGCACCAAGCAATTATCGTAATAATAGAAATAAGCAAACTCTCAGATTGGGATGCTGGAACATCCGGACTATGTTGACTGGACTGTCTGAAAACCTACAGGACGTAAACGATGTAAAGAAGACAGCCATAATTAATGATAAGCTTAAACGACTTCAGGTGGGTGGATATATCTGCACTTCAGGAAACGCGCCTGGCGGGCTCTGGAACGGTGAGCGAGAAGGACTACACATTTTATTGGCAAGGGAAAGATCTTAATAAAACTATAGAACACGGAGTAGGTTTTGCGGTCATAAAATCGCTAACTAAAATGGTTGAACCAGGTGAGAATGGATCAGAACGCCTGTTAAAGCTCCGCCTGCAAACTAGCACAGGTCCCAATCACCCTTGTCAGTGTGTATGCTCCTACTCTGTACTCTGCCTCAGAAGCTAAAGATGAGTTCTATGAGAATCTAGCAGCAGTCATCAAAAGCATACCTAGGCAAGAACAGCTTGTTCTCCTTGGTGACTTTAACGCTAGAGTGGATGCCGATAATGTTTCATGGCCTTCATGTCTGGGCAGGTTTGGTATTGGCAAGATCAATGAAAATGGACAACGGCTCTTTGAGTTGTGTGTCCACCATGACCTCTGTGTGACCAACACCTACTTTCAGTCAAAACACCAGCATAAGGTGTCATGGAGACACCCACGATCCAAGCACTGGCACCAACTGGACCTGATTCTCGTCAGAAGGCCACTTCTCAGGTCTGCGCTAGTACCATAGTGCAGACTGTGATACAGATCACTCCTTGGTTTGCTGCAAAATCAGAGCGAAACCAAGAAAACCCTATAGTGTCAGACATGAAGGGAAACCACGCATTGATACCAGCAAGATGTCAGACCCTGTCATGATCGCTCAATTTACTGCGACCTTCAAGAAAGTGCTCAGTAGCCCTCATCAAGGTGATACTATTACAGAGAACTGGGAGCATCTACGGAACACCATTTAAAGTACTGCACTTGCCACCTTTGGTAAGAAAACGGCAAAGTCAAATGACTGGTTTGATGCTTCATCAGATGTGATGGCACCTGTCATTGAAGCTAAGCGCAGTGCTACGAATGAATACAAACGTTCACCGAGTGCCAGAACCCTACCGATCCTGAAGGCTACGAGAAGCAAAGTTCAACAAACTGCTCGACGCTGTGCAAATGACTATTGGCTCCAGCTCAGTGAGAGCATCCAGATCGCAGCGCAAACAGGCAACATTAGACAAATGTATGACGGTATAAAGAAAGCACTTGGCCCCCAAAAAAGTAAGACGGCACCGCTAAAAACCATCAGCGGAGAGAAGCTAACCGATAAGGGTAAGCAGATGCAGAAGTGGGTCGAGCACTACTCTGAGCTTTACGCTAGAGAAATTACCGTTACACCTGCAGCCCTTGATGCTGTCATATGTCTGCCAACTATGGAGGGGCTGGATGCCGAACCAACATTAGAGGAACTCAGCAAGGCCATTGATAGCTTGGCCTCTGGCAAAGCACCAGGCAGTGACGGGATTCCTCCTGATATAATCAAATGCTGTAAGAGCACGCTATTACATCCCCTGCATAGGATGCTATGCCAGTGCTGGGAAGAGAGCCTTTATAGACCTCACAAAAGCATTTGACCTGGTTAGTAGGGATGGACTCTTCAAAATCCTCCTGAAAATAGGCTGCCCTTCTAAAATGCTGGAAATGATAAAGTCATTCCATGATGACATGAAGGGAACAGTCCAATATGCTGGAAGCACATCACAGCCCTTTGACATACGAAGTGGCGTTAAACAAGGCTGTGTTCTAGCTCTGACCCTCTTCGGGATCTTCTTTGCTTTACTCTTGAAACATGCATTCAGAGATGCAACTGAAGGAATATGCCTTCACACTAGGTCAGATGGCCGTCTGTTTAATCTTTCAAGGCTGAAGGCAAAAACAAAAATCAGAAGGGTCACATATAAGAGACTTGTTGTTCGCTGATGATGCTGCAGTCGTCACTCAAAGCCAACAGGAGCTTCAGAGCTTGATGAATTGCTTCACTAAAGCATGCAAGGACTTTGGCCTCACAATAAGTCTAAAGAAAACGAATGTGCTGAGTCAGGATATGGGTGCTGCACCAGTTATCACTATCGATAACTATGAATTGGCAGTGGTGCACCACTTCACATACCTAGGGTCTACCATCAATGACAAACTCTCACTGGACACAGAAATCGACAGCCGCATTGACAAAGCTGCAGCTTCCTTTGCCCCCTCACATCGCGTGTTTGGGGAAACTCCAAACTCACAACGAAGACCAAAGCTGCGATATATAACGCCTGCGTCACCAGCACACTCCTATATGGCAGCGAGACCTGGACTACCTATGCTAAGTGTAGTGTAGTCCTGAACCAATATCTAAGGGCAATTAACGAGAGCCTACCTGGCCTACCTATATCAAAATATGTCAACAAATGTTTCGACCAATCGCTGCACGAGCTGAAAACCGGTCTCAGGAACCGTAGGCTGCAGGATTGCTAGATGGAATTTGTGCAAACGTGAATGTGTATTTGTGACTTCAGATCAAAGGATAGGGTATGTCCCTCGGAACCGTGAGATCAGTAAGATAACAGGGATCATAAGCTTTCATTAGATACATGAATTTAAGTTGCAGAAGCATGGACACAGGAGTTATGAGTGATTACATGCAGTAATAACTTAGAGCGAAGGCTGTTTTCCCGGTTTCAACTGTGATTGCAAACGCTACAAGGGAGGCAGAAAAAGGTTAGCCTGTTTAAATGGTAGCGCCCAATTGGCCGGTTTAAACAAGACCTGGGTGGAAGAAATCGGTTGGGAAACACCGGAAGAAATAATTATCGAAATTTTGTAAGATTAACAGATCGGGGAGAAAGCGGTTGTTTTACTGAAATTTTGGTAAACATTAACTGACCGGGGCAGCCAATGGAATTGCTTGTCTTCCGTTTGCCCGCTACATGTAATAAAAAGGGAAGCAAATCTGGAATAAACTAAAAACGTAACACAACAGTATGCAAAACAAAGCGTGACAAGTTTAACCTTGACCATATATGGGTTACAGCTTGACAAATTTTGACCACGTTTTGACTAAAGCTTGAATAACCTTGACATCATTGACTAAAGCTTGGCAAATCTTTACCACAAGTGGGTTAAAGTTTGGAAAACCTTGACCACAAGTGGGTTAAAGTTTGAGCACAGCACAGATAGGTTAATGCTTGACAAGCCTTGAGCACACATATATTATAGCTGGGAAAAAACTTTGACAGCATGTAAGCTACACTTTGGCACACCCTGACCACAAGCGGAATGAAGTCTGAGAAACACTCACTAGGTGCAGGTTAAACCTCTATCAGGTGTAGCGTAATCACAAGATATGGCAAACCCTAATTTAGTGTAATCTAACCATGAGATCTGAAAAACAAGCTTCAGATAAGCAAAAAATATTTCAAGCGTTGGTCTGGAGCAATTATCGCACAAATCCTAACAAGCTGTACCTTTCTGGCTGTGAAAGATATATCTCTAATCTCGACTAGCAGAGTCGACCACACAAGAAAGCTAAATCTATCAAGCATTTCAAAAAAATGTAAATAAAAAGTTAACAAATTATTACATACTGATAAACACATTTGAGCTCAAATCACACACATAATGGATCAATAATAAAAGAAATGTAAACATATGTGCACACATTTTCAGACACACAAAAATATACATATCATGTACGCGTATATATGTTGTCATTTCTCAATTTCCCATCATTCCTTCTATCCATTCTGTCTCATCTCTCATTGTACATAACCTTCCACTTGGCAGCCATTTTGCTTCAGACAGAAGTGATAATATGAGGTTGTGCATTGGGCTGGCAATCTCATCATGTAGAACAAACTAATATAGAAACCACAAGTGCAAAAACATAGGAAATGCTTTAGAACAAGCATGCTACAAGAGGGCCAAACGCAGTGGCAGTCCTGTGCTAATATAGGAACAAACGAGGAAAAAGAAAAAGGAGCTTCAGTATCATTATTCTTTAGCTTTCTGTGGAGCATATGCCTTCAACAAATTCACACCAAACATTCCTGTCCTGTGCCATCCGTTCAAGGTCTTTCCATATCTTGTCTTCTTTTCTCCGTGCGTTTTTAGGTATGCCTCTATTTCGCTTACTCTGGAAATTCCAGAAAAAATGACTGTATTGTAATAAAAAAAACCAAAGATTTAGTCATTCATTGCCCATCAGCTCGATAATAAGAGCATTCATACCAAGGCTTTTGTCCTGTGCCATCCGTTCAGGTTCTTTCTTCCTTTCACTTCTGCCTCCAGTTCCCTTCTCCATACCTTTTTCAGTTTCCTTGATCTCTCTTACCCTGGGGATTCCAGAACAAGGACCTGCCTTGTAATGTTTTCAGCAGGTTTACTCACTGTGTCTTCTATCCAAAGCCATTTTCTTCTTTTGACCTTTTTTCCCACTGACACTTGCTTAGCTCGTCTAATCAGTTAACAAAAGAGTTTAGATAACTAAATTGTGTATTTCCACATAAAAATGGGACTTTCCCTGTTTTACACTGTATGTGCATCTTTTATGGCGTCAATACATATAACCAATCACTTTTGTAATTAGTTCAATAAACAAAACCAGAAATCCACTATGCATTTTGACCAGGGAAGGATTGAAGGGTCGGGCAAAGGGAAAGTTCCGAAGGGCGCATAACACTAAGGGATAGAACCAATCATCTATGCCGTATGGGATGGAGAGTTAACGAACCTTATTACCATGGGGCCAGATCACTGTCAGCCCGGCCTTGCTTTTGACATTTGTAATCAAGCATCAAGAATTATGTGTATGAATAAAAATCAAATGACACATGTCATGACACGAAGTGATTGTTCTGTATAGAAAAGAGGAGAAATGAGTGCTAGTGTTAGGAGAACTGAAAAATCATGTTCCTAGTAGGTATAATGCGCATCTGAAAGCATTAGTCACTGACCACACTAGCCATGTTATTAACTCCACTCAGTCTCAACATTCTCCATTGTATATCAAAATGCATACACTCTTAAGTTACTGACTGACTCAGGCAGTAAACTCATTCAGCAGATCTACATGTACCCACACAAAACAGCAGATCTACATGTACCCACACAAAACAGCAGATCTACATGTACCCACATAAAACAGTAGATCTACATGTACCCACATAAAACAGTAGATCTACACATGTACCCACACAAAATAGTCAGCTGACACGAACATGTCTAAGCTAACCCGTTTTCTCCAACACAGATTTGTTAACATTGCACATCTTTTAAAAAAACGGTTATAACAATATTTACATCAGATATCATCATCATCATTCCCTGTTAACGCCATATAGAGCATGGGCCCATCAATGCATCTGGTTCCTTTGAGGAAACCTACACCAAAGCATTCAAATGCTCTGGCACTGCAGAAGTGGTTTCTGTACAGGATGAGGTTGCCAATCCCACGCACCTCGTGTTGGTTGCCTGTTACGACATGTCTGAATGAGCAGTAGTAATATTGTTTTTTTTATCTCATTAGAAGCCTCCATGAACTACACTAGACACAGCAGATATAGGTACTATTATAAATGGTGACATTACCTCAGAATTATCATCTCACACTTGAAAAGGATGTGTAGACCAGAGGTTCTAAACGTGGCTTATATGCTTCCCCCCCCCCGCCCCGCCCGGACCATGCCACAGTTCTAGGTGGCCACATTAAGACGGTAAAGTACCTATTTCCAGCTAACAGTGACTATGAGTGTTGCCACAGAGGTAAATAAGCCTCAGAAGAGAGCCACGAGCAAAAAAAAATTTGAGAACATTAGAGTTTAAACTGAAGTTATATGCAAATTTAATATGTTTTTGAATGTAGCAAATCAGAAGTGTTTTTAGAAGTATTTCCTGAGCCATCTTCTGATCTTCAATAGGTTTTCATGTCAGCTTTAAGGTCTCGTTCTTTGTCACATAGATTTCATGTCACGGACTGCTAGGTGATGATAGACAGCAGTTTCCACAGAGCGTGACATGCTCATATCCATTATATTTTCAGAATTTCAATCTTAATTCAATGATCATATTTTCTTGTCTCTAACCATCTAAACTTGGACAATTTTTTTAGCTGTTATATATACTTAGACTTATGTGCTTGTGTTTTTGGTATCCTGATCTTTTTTTTTTAAATCTAACTAAAAGCTTAAACAGTGCCAGGTACAAAGAAGTCAAGGCGCGAGAAACCATGAACATTATTACAGTTTGTTCATTAATACTGGATGTACGCAGATGATAGATACTACGCAAAAGTAAATTACAAAAAACTTATATGTAACTGACAACAACACATTATCCTTCAAAAACAAAATCTTCACAATCTTAGCGCTGTAGCTAACAATGCGTTTGGACAAGGATTACTATACAAGCATGCACGATCCTCAGTCAACATCCAACCCAATTATTACCCTTGCTGATAGTAATAAAAACAAAATACATTCCCTTTTACTTTCAAGAGTCTGCCAACATCGGCACACCTTTGCTTCATCTTTAAAAAAACTTCAATGTAGACTAGTCCAATGTAAAAAAAAAAAACAGTGATGAATCACTTTCTATATAACCCCCACTCACGCAAGTCTTACTTATTCACTCGCAATAAAAAAAAAGCATACTTCCTGCTGATGTGCAAAACAGGGCTACGTCAGAGTTCGCGATCTCCTATCCTCTGTTAGTCCGAAAGGACAACTCTTGAAAGATCTGAAACTCCGGTTTCCTCATTCCTTTCCGCTGTATACTGTGGAAACGCTGTCCCCCAGCCCCATCACGGGAGGAGTCGCTTGATAAGTTTCCAACGTTCTGTTGTTTAGAGGGCAGATACATCAACAAGCTTGTTGCCCCATAAGCTAGGATCATCAGCTCGCAGGTACTTGTGGGTGGTCCCATGTATGCGCGCAAGTCAGCGGGAAGTTCATCTGATGTTGATGTCGTCAACAGTCGAATGACGATAAAAATTTATTAGCTACACGACGTAAACGATGGAACGTTTGCCCAGACCTCCTGATGCGCCATTCTTTCTTCATGATATCTTTACTGAGCACTAAAATTGCGCAGCCGGATTTGCGGCGGACAGACCAGGGCAAAATATCTCCAAGGGATTCGTCGGTAGGGAAATCTCTATAATGGACGCACAGTCGATATTTAAACGGGCCCTTCTCAATCAGTGACGGGACGAAAGTATCGACAACCCAGTTGTTAGGAGTCCTGGCTGTAGGAGACAAACGCATCATAAGGACTGAAAATGTCTCCGCAAGAGAAGCCGTTAGTCTTAGACGGAAACCCCGAGCGTGGTAGTACAGCAGTACATTAATCTCCGAGCGAAAACAAATCAATAATCACAAGAGTGGACACGAGAGATGAGAGGATCAGGCTAATGGCAGGAAATGTGTCTGTAATATAAACGAGGAGTTACAACTTAGGTCCAATTCGGTCAACTCTTGAACTGGTTTTTCTAAGGTTGTGGCATGCAATACTTCCTGGCATCCACAGAGAAGATTTGTGTTTGGTGATCCATCGAGGCAGCCAGAGACTGTCGCACGTGCACACCGAGCCCAGCGTTGTTGTGTAGGGTGACGTTCCCCGGGCGTGGTTGAGGGTTATATTGCGTGTGCTAGATGGCAACTTCTGCAGTAGAAACTTGTTATGAAGAGTCAGACTGTATGACCGCTGCAGCGAAGACACTAAGCGGCTGGAGTAATATGAGGTCAGTAAAACAGTTGTCCGCGTGCAGTTCGGATAGCACGTGCAGGTATGGCCGATGTCTTAACATATGTAGAGGATTATGATCAAGATAGAGAACTGTACTTGCATTTGGGTAACTCGGTAGGCTGTCTGGCATATCCAAAAGTCGCCTTGCAGAACAGTTGACAATCAGGCTTTCAGTGTTAAGTAAAGAGCACGAGCATGCCATTGGGCAACCATCAATCATATTGCACTTGGTATGAAATGATATATCCATCAGACGTACGCCTTTCTTCTCTGCAGGACCGATACATGTCATAAATACATTGCACGTTCTTGTACATATTTTTTTTCTTTTGTGTAGTTGGCAGTGTTTCTGCTGGCCACCCACTTTTGGCAGTTCTCAAAACTCAAGCATGTGGCAGTCACCACAAAAGAAATGGATTGCCAGACGAGTAAATTTTTTGAAATTAAAATTGGTAAAGTTCATTTTTGCTGCACAGTCCTCTAAAAGTGGATACCTGAACATGTTGTGACGAAACGTTCAAGATAATAGACGATGACTCTGGTGGAAATTGTTCTGGTAGAACCATGGTCAAACAGTTATGATTAAGATCAATAAAAATAAGTCTGAGGTTGTTGGTGAACTGGTTGGGGCCCCCCACGGCATGGATATTATTGTGGTCAAGATAGAGCACTTTCAGAGAGGACAAATTCTGTTCAAATGCGTCCTCTGTTGATATCTCTGATGGCGTTGTGGCTGAGGTCTAAAATTTCGAGATGTACACGTTTCTTATAGCTCCAATACGTCTGAATCCCATTTCAAAGCTAAGATTGATAACAGAAATGACCGACATGCCAAGAAAATTTCCGGAACCTCATATAATGGCGACGACAAATCTAATATCCAATTGCTTGCCAGCGATAGATAGTTTCAGCCGGATGTTATATGAATGTAGTAAACAGTCAGGAAAGTGTTCAAGGCCTATTGCCTTCTAGGTTTAAAGATGTCCAATATTTTTTGTAAAGCGAAATGGGCAATCGAACTCCTCGATGCCAGTATTTCGAAGACTTATTACAGACGCCGACACCAAATAGATGTCATGCCAGTGATTTTTGGGAATCCTAGTTATACACGTGACCCCATTTCATGGCTAGACTTAATGTACTCAATTGTGAATTTAATGTCCATCAGTGTAAGTATATTACGCCCACCATTTTATCAACATCCATAAATCCACATATTAATTTGGAATAATAATAGATTTTTGTGTATCTCTAGGAACAATGTTGCAATTTTTTCGCTAGCGCAAGATGTTAAACGAGGTATGCCACGAAGGAATATCCCAAATCAAGTTTTTCGCCTTTGAGACATTTTTACATTCAAAGAAAGCTGTAATACATAAGCCATCGTCAATACCGTTGAAAAGAAGACAAAACAGAGTGAGCACTTCCGTCCCTCAGACACAGCACAATTGATGTGTGCTATTTGGTTGAAAAAAGTAGGAAGCAAAAACCAAACCAATAAAGGTCCTATAATTGGACCATTCATAGACGTATTTCAGTACAGGTTCTGTATTTTCTCACCCATGATGCGGGAAATGTTTTCACGTAGTGTTGATACATGCAGTTTTTCAAGGCATATTGTATTGTGACAGATACAGATCTTGGAACAGTTCATTTTATCGGCTCTGAATAGTTTTTTTAGCGCATATGAAATGTCAAGCTGTGACAGAAAAAGCAGTATCAAGGACAAAAGACCTGCCCCTGGCGGCGACTGTTCTCCAGAAATAAGTACTTACAGCGGATCATTTTCAAACCTTGAAGTATCTCTTGAGATCAGTCCGATTTTGGCAGAAAAAAAGCTGGACATAAAAAAATGGAATCCATTTTTCTCCTACATACTTTTCGTAGGGGGGGGGGGGGGGGGGGGGGGGGGGGAGGGGGGGGGGGGGGGGGGAGGGGGAAACAACAGTATGGGACGTCACAGGGTGCGCATCGTAATTTTCCTTGACGCTTTAATTTCCTATCTGCTAACTAGGGTGGCATTTTTTGAAAATTACCTTCAGATTGCTTGTCTACAAATGTAAAGTGGATTAAAAAAAAATAAATACCCGATACTTGTAGCCGTCCTGCTGTCTTGATGTATAAGTTCACTATAGTTTGTTTATTCGTGACCGTGTTAAACATAAAAATTATTTTTGACTTTAATCAAACTCTCCACTAATTCATGCCCCATAGCCTATTTTTTATTCTTATATTTAGAAATAAAAAGGAATGTTTGGACTGTTGAGCTTATCTGGCCAAAGGCCATACTGGGTGAGTAGTAAAGCAACAGAAGGGAATGGCGAAAAACTACTTTCAACAACATGAGGCATAATTGTTATTGTTAATCAGAATCGACCTCACTGCACTCCGGGCAAACCCATAGGTGCTCAGTCTCCCTCAGCAAATGTCGAAGAGTATGAATGCTAATTGTACCTGTAGCACGCTGGTTGTACATACGACGGATGCATCCTCTCTCGCGTCCATCTCTGCTAGTCCTACATTTGATGCCATACTCCAACAGCTTCAGCCTTGTTGATTTATCCATTGCAGTGTCATTATCTAGCAGGCGATCATGAGGCATATAATATCATCTAAACACAACTTAAAACTGAGAATCTATTGCAGCCGACCTTCATTGGGGAGATGGCAGCTGATGATGATCATAAGTGATTGCGTCTATAATTAGTCTAGGTCAGAAAATTCCGTAGTTAAGCGGGAGTGGTCGTGCTAATGTCCACGAAGCGCTATCTCGATTCACTCCCTTAGCGAGGCAGTGGTGCGTTATCGGGTGATCCTGGCAAGCCTATCACTTCTGACTTTTTTTGTTAACTAATATTTTCTCCCCCTTTTTTATTTCATACTGGTGCCTTCGACAGACCCCTTTATCCTGTACTATTTTATAGGAGACGGGAAACTATTGTTTTATTGTTAGACCTGAGCACCTATGTGTTTGCCCGGAGTGCAGTGCGGTCGATTCTGATTTACAATACTGATTGATAGTGGGGAACGCTGGGGTAGTCCCGGGCAAATGTGCGCAATTGGTTCTGATGTCCAAGTTACCAAGCGAAATGCAACTGATCTATATACTATTACCATTTAAGGTGGCTGCTATCCACCTAGTATCCAAGGGTTTAGGGGCTATCCATAAAAAAGACGTCCACATGAGAGGGGGGAAAGAGGGGTTTGTAAAAAGTGTGGACAACTGTGGACATGGATGGGGAGAGGTTAATCGTTAAATTGAAAATGGACGTCCAATTCACAAACCACCTGGCAGCTCTCACATAAACAACTTTATCAAGAGTAACAAACCCTCTTATCTTCGAAAGCTTTTTACGGTCCGGCTAAACCCAAATAAACGTCCTTCTCAAAATCTCTAATTTGAAGAGGTTTTAACTTCTATGCTCCTGTTCACTGGAACAAACAACCTTTATATACTGAAGCACATTAAAAACGCATCACTTGTATAATCCAGGAACAGAGTGTGAAATGTAAATATAAGTGTTTACAAGTTTACATATTTGGAATCTTTATTCATTTTCCTATGAATCCATGCTGGTCATTAATTTGTACATTTGATTGTTATGTAAATTCATTGCATTCTGTGGCAGCAAGGGACGGAAAGAAAACCAAAAATGCAACCAATAAAAAAATTCATTCACACTATCCTCAGTATCTGGTATGTCCACCGTGTGCTTGCAAACAAGCTTGGCAGCGGCACCGCATGGAACGCACAAGTCTCTGAATGAAATTCCGGGGAATCAAGTCCCATTCACGTGTAAGAGCAGCTTTGATCTGTTGCAGATTAGCTGGAGAACCTTGCCTGTAGACTCTGCGTCCAAGCTCGTCCCACAGATGTTCTATACGGGACATGTCTGGTGATAGGGCAGGTCAATCAATCGTCACAATGTTCTGCTGCTGTAGATATTGCTGCGTAATGCATGCGGTGTGCGCACGTGCGTTATCCTGCTGGAGACGCTGCAAGTCTGGATAATTTGTGAACGCAGGAGCAACCAATGCATCCAGAACCTCATCTCGATATGTCACAGCATTAACATTTCCACGGAAGACGTGAAGAGGCAAGTGATGGTGAAAACTGAATCCTCCCCAAATGTGAATACTGCCACCTCCAAATCGGTTGTGCTGACGTACACAGCAATCTGCAAAACGCTCTCCACACCGTCGCCAAATCCGCATACGTTCATCAGCAAGGATATGTTGAATCTGCTCTCGTCTGTGAATAGGACAGCATTCCAGTGCAGTCTAGTCCATCTGACATGTTGCTCTGCCCATTGCAGGCGTTGCTGACGATGTCTGAGAGTCAAGTTTGGCCCAACATAAGGTCGTCTTGCAGTAAGGCCTGTATCTCTGAGTCGTCGTATGACTGTCATTCGAGAGACTTGCCACGCGTCATATACCGGGTCACTATTTAAGCTCCAGTTGTTTAGCACTTTGCCGGGAGAGGAACGATTCCTTAGGTGAACTCCACAGCACAATATAGTACGATCTTGCGCAGGGGTAGTAACTCAGTGGTTGGCCATCATAGGCCGAGTCATATCCCGGGCACGCAGTGGTTCCGTAACGTTCATTGAGACGTACAATAGTGCTGTGGTGGCAATTCATCCTTCTGGCAATGGCCCGCGAGCTCATTCCGGCCTCCAACATACCAATGGCTCGTTGGTGGTCGTTTTCAGATAGTCGTGGCATTTCAAGCACATGTACTGGGTGTTTTGTCTCAACGGTCTTTTTGTACCGAGTATACTGCCGCGTAACACATTTTCAGAGTCCATAGCTGTTGGGAATCCGTGTTGCGACGTGTAACCTTTTCATTGTTTTCATGTAGTCTGTACACAAACCCTATGGGTTGAATCACAATGCACTTTCCATTCCAGCAGCCATATTCGCTCTCTACCTCATGACAAACACGGGGAAGAATCCGATTCCACACTTTTTTATTTTTTGTTGTTTTTTTTTCCAGCTTCTCAATAGACATCAGTATAATATAATAGTGGTTGCGTTTTTAATGTGCTTCAGTAATATATTAACTGCCTTCGGGAAAACCGATATCGTACAATTAATATTTGTGATGGTCCATAGATTAGATTTTTAAGTTTAAGTATAGTAGGTGATTAAAAGTTTTAGCTTGTGTTTAATCAAGACCACGTGGAGTGGACGTCCAGAAGGGGGGGAGGGTGGGGGGTAAATCAAAAGTGGGACCACGGGAGAGGGAGGGGAGGGTACAAAAATGCCAGAATTTTTGGTCAGTGGCCGTTCTTATTATGGATGGACACTCCTTACACCACATTCCATTATAATACAGTCTATTAGGGTTGCAAAGTCACCACGAGGACTGTTATAAAAGCATCCTCTACCGTCAATTGCGACGGCCCCACCGTTTTTTTTTTTTTTTTACCTCCTGAAAAATCCCTCGTACGGCAAACGTTCCAGCGTTACCCCATGTTGTTTTCATAAGGCCTATAGGCTACCCAGGGTATCAGGAAGGAATGTGTGCATTCTACGAGGTGGCTCATTATTGTGGTCTTGCCACTATAACTTTCTCAAGATAATTTACCACAGACATTCTGTAGTGCGATTTAAGCCACCTTTGTCTTGTATGTAGGTTGGGTACAGTCAACAAACAACTAAGGGAAGCAAGTCCTAACAATAATTTAAAAAAAAAAGCTTGTTCAAGTAGGATATGCCGGCCAAAAGAGGGCAGATTCATTATGCTGAATGTTGTTTCTTCACTGTTTTTAATGTCAACGCTTCTGCCCAACAGTTTTGCATGAGCATATATAATAAAATTTTGTTCAAAACAACTTTATGACTCTTAATATATTTTCCTCTTTTTTTCTTCTTCCTCTTGCTTATTTAACAGGTCTCATGAAAAGTACTTCTTGACTTTATCACGCAATCTTACCTGTTGTACACAAATACGGACTCCCTCACACGTTTTTCCAAGAGCGTGTCAACTAACGTCTGCTTATTCCTATATTTACTTTTGTTGCCACCGTATTGATCTGTTTCCATGCCACATTTTTTTCGGAAGATTTTACTGCTGTGCACTGTCTCAGCCGGCAATAGATAGGACTTTATTAAGGAGGGGGGGGGGGGGGGGTGTGTTTAATACCAAAAAACATTTTAATGCACTATTTTGGTAACGGTACAGTATAATTACCCCCCCCCCCCCCCCCCCCCCCCCCCCCTCCACCCCCCCCCCCCCCCCCCCCCCACCCCCCCCCGCCCCCTCCCCGCCCCCTCCCCCCCCCCCCCCCGTATCTACGGCACTGAGTGTCTGCATCACTTTCTCCTAAGGAACCACATTTGTCTCAGCGATTTAATCACTTTATTCATCGTTACTGGCTCACATCTCCATTTTATTACATGAGCATAACATGGCCCACTTTGCCTTACTTTCATAGGGTCCCGTTACATGCCCATTAAGGCATATAGGGAATATAGTGTTAGGCTCATTTTTTCTTGACCATACAGCACGCTAGAAGAGGAAAGATTAAGTAAGTAAGTAAGTAAGTAAGTAAGTAAGCCTTTTGGCTTTTGTTTTGCTTGTTCTCCATGTTTCACATTTATACAATAAGACTAACTTGACATTTTGAACTGAAGATTCAGATTTGTAGGACTTATTTCTCCGCATGCTTCCCAATGCTGCATATGACGAAATGAACTTAGCTGCCAAACGCAGTTTAGATAGACGGATGAGTTTATGTACTGTGAATTCGAAAAATCAGCACACACACACGCGCGCGCGCGCAAAGTGAGTGCTCAGTGAAACAGGGTAGAGGAAGAAACACCCACCACATATAGGGGCACTTCAAGCATAAGAAAGGCAGGTCGCTGAAGGATTAGGATTAACCAATAACAAATCTTCAAGATGTGTGGAGGTGGGATGAGAACGTGTTGCAAGATCTGAAGTGGGACAGGAATGTGGGTGGCTTCAAACAACCTCATTGTGACGGTATGTCGTAGATTTTATAGAGATAGGTTGAAGATGTTTAAGGTCCCGTCTGAGCAGAGGTGATAATAGTAAACTATGTGAGAATAAGGGGTAAGAAATAGCTTTACTTTTCACAAGGTGAGAGTGTAAGAGAAAGGACAGTCTCTGGATTGAGTAATTGCTCTAATCCAGCCTATCTTACGACAATACTTAACTAGACGCACTTTCTCTCCTGGTACATATATATATATATATATATATATATATATATATATATATATATATATATATATATATATATATATATATATATATATATATATATATATATATCAGTTACACTTCACTTACGTATACACAATACTGTGACATAATACGTACAGACGTGAAAACGGACTATGGTTAACATATAATGGGCGGGGTTTTTGACCAACACGATAACTTAAGGTTTATTATGTTTATTATCTTAAAAAAATCACAACATCACTATTATCTATCAGAACGTATAGTTTACAGACATAAAAATGCAAGAAAATTTTTAACCCAATAGGACCTCCTCTTTGGTAAAGGAATCCCAAAGTAGGTCCCGACAGAGGTAATTAACCCAAAAGATTACAGTTTATAATAAAGTATATGGATAGACGATAAAGTAAAAGAACCAAGTCTCTAGTTAATCTATCCTGAAAACAAAGAAGAAAAGCAATGATATAACAGTATTTGCGAACCCGAAAAGACAGAAGTGAGTATAATGATTATACAAAATATGAAATATTCATTTCTCTTTCTTACAATCTGTCAGTCTGTGGCCACACGCTCTCACACTTACCTACTACTCTTGAACATATCTGTGTATCTTTGACATATTTTAGGGTGGTGCTATCCAAGGGACCCCAGTTCCTCCAAGAATGATTAATTTTTCCTAATGGGGAACGTCCGCTTAAATAGTGCTAATTTTATGTGTCAAAGTTCACGTCAGGTAGTGCAGGTAAATATATATTGCGATCAAAATATTCACCATGGGCAGCACACAGGTCCGATATTTAAGGAAAAAGTCTGGTGGGTTCACTGTTGAAAACCAATAAGGATAAGCAAAGGATCTCCTATCTGTTTTTATCTCTCACTCTGGGGTTGGGTGCCGGTTATGGACCCAAGTATTCCTTTTTCTGGATAAATACACGTGAGACAAAAAAAAAACTATATATATATATATATATACATATATACATATATATATATATATATATATATATATATGGCCACCACAGGCGGATCATATTTGCTGTGAACAATCTGGGTAATTTCTTGTCCAGTTCTGATGTTTTATTCTTTAAAATGTTTATATGTGGGGCTTCTCTCTCTCTCTCTCTCTCTCTCTCTGTAAGAAAACAAGAGAACCGCACAGGTCCAAATCTAAGACCCAATAATATTTTAAGAATGTTTCTGGAGCTATTCAGACCGCTAGATCGCAGGGTTGATCGCCTAGATGTAGAAAAAACAAACATTTTAACAATGATATCATTATTATATTCTACACTCATTAGGTAAGACCTCTAGATCACTCCGGTATTAAATCATATTTAAAACCCACAAGAGTCTAGCTAGTATTATCGCGCTTTAACACGAGATATAAACTCTAGTAATTAACAAAATTACGCATGATGAATAAAAGTATATTTATCTCTAATTATCAGTCGCCTAGCGTATATTAATTAATTTAAAGCGTCTCTTACTGGGGGAATAGCAAGAAATTAAATTTACTTATTACTAAGTTATTTAATATGCTTATTTAATAAACACACTTAAACACGTTAAGACACTCATTCTAATATATATTATGATTACCGCCACGCAATGACAAAGTGACACTCTCCGTGAATCTAAGAAATTAACTCTATATAAAACTCCAAGATTCGCGCTAGCAGATATCAGCAATTCCCGGGGCAGACTGATAAAGAGTTTTCTAAAACTGCGCATATATACTGAACGATGTCCCCATGCCTGGCAAAAACGCACCTCGAGCGAATCTTCGTCCATTCTATTATCAGGTGTTAATCAGAGGTTTCAGCTCTAACATCGTAACGTGATCGCCGGTAGCCTACCTCTCTGTGGGAATGTCAGTAAGAGATACCGAAGTAGTGGTCCAACAGTGGCCAAAACTCAAGAGTATCTAATATGGGCTTCAAAGGTGTCTACCTTCGCACAAGATTACTCTTGGCAGATATGCAGATAAAAGGTTAATGACGCTTCTACCACAAAGGAGTTTTCACAAGATATTCAGATAAGCGAAAACAATGCTGCATTTGAATGAGCACGTTAATTCTAGAATCTGCCGACAACTTTTGTGAAGGATTAATCAATGGGTTATGTTAGCTCGTTCAAGCCCCCACCTCTGGTTAACTCAGGGGAATTCTTATTATTCTGGTATAGCTTAGTTTAGAGTGTGTGTAGTAAACTGACTGAGACAAACATGCAGTAACTTTAAAATGACTAAATCGAAGTTAAATTTGTAAATTTAGTAATAACAAAATGTAATAATCACTTACATTTTAACAGTTTGAAAATAATTGAATAGTTTAGAACAGCGGTTTTCAACCTGTGCGCCGCGGCGCCCTGGGGCGCCATGAATGACAGTCAGGGGCGCCGTGAGTGGGCGTGGATTTTTTTCGTAGTTAGCTGCAAAGAAAACACAGAGCTGTGGGAATTTTCATTTTTGGTGTTTGTCAACCTGCGTGACCCCGGAGAAATTTCACTTTTGATGTTGGCCAGCCTTTGAAGTCCCGCTATCCCGACCCGCCTCTCAACTCAGTGTTAATTTTGAAAAATACTTTCATGAAAACTGTGACAGGTTTCACTGGGTTCAAAATCCCTTCAGCAGTGATGCTCCTTCGGACTTCAGTACTGCAGAAGTGGAAGAACTGATAGAACTTTCATCAGACTCTTCACTACAAGCGAAGTTTCCATCCATGGCATTACCAAAATTTTGGTATTCAGTAAAACAGGAGTTCCCAAGCTTGAGCAAGAGAGCACTGAAGATATTAATTCCTTTTGCAACTTCCTATCTCTGTGAGGCTGGGTTTTCAGCAGCAGCTGTCATAAAAACCAAGTTCAGATCAAGACTTGATGTGGAGAAGGAAATGAGGGTAGCTGTATCTCAATTGGTGCCAAGATTTGACAAGCTGTGTAACAACAAGCAAGTTCCTCACTGAGGTGACTGGTACTTTATTCATCCAATTTTATTTTTAGTTTTACTGTATAAGTTTTTTGTTATGGAGATTGAATCATGAGTGCAGTATATCAGTGAATGATTTTCAGACAAAAATATTTAAAAATGTTAGAAAGAAACTACTTTATCTGTGCTGTTTTCTTTTTTATAGTAAGGGTTTTCAAAGTGCACTTTGTGTGTATTTTTTCTTGTACGTGTAATTTTTTCACAGATTGTCCAATTGCATTTTTTTAAAATTACATTTAAAAATGACATTGTTTAAAAGCCTTTCCAACGCTCTCCTGCTCAAAAAACGTTAGGCTAAATGTCGAAACATGGCTAGAGTTTTTACCAGTTATCCCACAGGGAAGCCGCAGAAAGAATGTAGTTGGTCAGGGGAGCCATGGACTCAAAAAGGTTGAAAACCGCTGGTTTAGAAGAAAAGTTTCATCATTGTTTGGTAAGAGAGATGATGAAAAAAAGTTCACTTTGGCAGCGTATATTTTTCACTTAGCTGCCAATAGTAGTTTCTGCTCCCGCTGATGGGTTCTGTTTACACTGCTCTCGCTCGTCGCTGGTCAAGGTTGAAGGGTGTAGCTCGTTTCCCAGAAATGTCAAGGAGAGTCTACAAAGTTGATCCGTCGTCTTAAAGCTTAGGTCACTGTTCCCTTCTTGTTCCGGAGATAGTACTTTCTGCTGGTACCACCAATAACTATGGTAAAGTATACAAACGAAACGCTCTTCTGAGTATTGCGTTTTCCAACCCATGGTTATGGGTCCCTATCTTCCCATTACACCATCCTATTTAGCTCAGAATTTACCATCGATGAGAATTAAATTTAATCCCTCGGGATAAAACTTTCTTTACATTTAAATTGAATAGTTTTAGCTTTACATTACATTTAAATGAAAAGGTTAATAGTACAGATAGAATATGTTTACATTTACATCTCCACTGATTGAAAAGTGTTCACAAAATAAATTGAGTATGTTTTCATTTATATTACACTCATTTGAAAAGTTTGAAACTTTCATTAATTTTAAAATGAATAATTTCACATAGACATTTACACTGGTTTGTAACTAAGTATTATACTTAGAATGTACACCATTTTTTTATCTTTTCCTGCCTGCTCCATATGGACCTGGGATTACCTTTTGCTTTTAGTTCTCTTTTAAAAACTAGCAATAAAGCAATAACCAGCCCGTGCAGTGGTGGTTCATGAATCATCATTCTATACGCTGAGGTTGCCAGCCTCAACTGACTGGGACATCCACTAGCGATTTTCACATATTAAAATTCACATGGCAATATACATATATATGTTAGTTCACATGTTAGTAATGAGAAATATAGAATGTAAAATGACAACTTACGCCAATCCTGGCTCACAGAATGTTTGCTCAGATGAATAAAAGAGACTTGAATCGGCCTCTTACGCGCGTCTGGGGTGTCGTTAATTTACTAAGTTCCCTCTCTGACTTTGTGTGTTTTCTTCAGTTTCCTCAGACGGCGGCTTTCCTTATTAAAATGAAAGAGATTTCCTGGGCTGTTTTTGTAAGTCATGATAAATACTCAAATAAAAGGTGTCCGGTCTAGTAAAATGGAATTCTGAATTCTAGGCTTCACCTAGCAAGGTCTGGTGTCTTGGCAAGCGATCTTCACAGTAGTTTTGATGGACTGAAGCGTCAAGTTATATTCACTGCCTTCCCACGCATCTGTTTGTTATGGGATCTAACGAAAAGCTCCAATCATTTTCAAACAGGCGAGTTAGGGTGTGGTACTTTCAACATATTCCACTTGAAATAAGGCGCGTAAAGCAAAAGGTCACATATTACCATATATGGCAATACGACACACGATGCCTTGCGTACAGACTCGCGAACATGTCGTTAACCTCATATGACAACGTATATCAGATGTAACACTTATTACTTTCGCTAAAGTAATGTCTTATCTGTTGCTTGAGCACACACAAAATCCATCTCTTTACAACCTTGGCGGAGACGCACCCGTGCCTTATCAGTGATTAAGCAGATTGCGCTGGGCGATGTACGTGTTAATCTGTGTACTGATATTGGCCGCGCCTGCAATTAACCAACTTGGTTGTCGATAATGTTCTCTCAGCCAATGTTTAGTATTATCATCCACCAGGAGTGTCAGATAAACAGACAAGACACAATATACTGAAAGTAGCGAAAGAATGTAGATACAAAATATCTGCTCCAGTGGACAGAGAAAGAAAAGGGTGCGACTCGGAAAAATCGCAATAAAATCAATACAAAATGTACCTATTTCTGCCGTTGTGAAACAGAGATTAGGAAGAAGAAGGGGTCGCCCCGACAGTAAAACTACCGCTTCCTCAGACCGTCCTCTCATGACTGCTATACGGTTATGCGTCTGGCTGGCAACGTCATCACGTAAAACAACTTGGTACAAAAACCAAGGCTACAAGAGATGACATGACTGCACGGATGCAGTGATGGAGCTATATCCGCAAGGAGAGAAGCGGGAAATGATGAGGATATTGATGATGTCTGGAGTAGAGCTAGTATAAATTTGCAGCTTGACTTGTAATCTTGACTTGTGATGCACACCAATTATTTTCCCGCGATTATGGCATACTGAAACCATATGGTTGCTCTACTTATACTAATTGATGGATTAGATGCACCCATAGAAAGTCTCATTCAGGTATCACCGGAACGTC
The DNA here is from genome assembly GCA_024509875.1 of Oreohelix idahoensis. Classification (NCBI taxonomy): domain Eukaryota; kingdom Metazoa; phylum Mollusca; class Gastropoda; order Stylommatophora; family Oreohelicidae; genus Oreohelix; species Oreohelix idahoensis. The sequence goes on along the minus strand of JAMPIV010003043.1, from coordinate 40,219 downwards.
TTCAACATCAAGAAAAACGCAAAAGGTGGTGGGGAGTTTGCAACCATCATATTAATGAAGCTGGTTCTTTTGAAGCAACAACGTGTCAAGTGCTGATACTTTTTATCTAACATCTCCACATAAAAAAAAAAAAAAATTTTGAAAAGAAATGAGAGGAAAAACATCATGAGATCAGTGTTTCTCAAAATGTGGTAAGTGTACTTCCCGAGGGTATGGCGAAAGTAGTTCAGGGGTACATGGCAGAATTTTTTATTTTACTTTATTTTAGACTGGTACGAATCCACTATATATATATATATATATATATATATATATATATATATATATATATATAATATATATATATATATATATATATATATATATATATATATATATATATATATATATATATATATATACGAGGGGCGTTCAGAAAGTAATGCACCACATCGTTTTCCTCAGTTAACAATAAACATAGAAGCCTGAAATTTTGCACACTTCAAATATGGCATGTGCCAATTGTGTGCACCAAATTGCACCGCAAACGGCTAAATAATACGGCTGCCCTAAACCGTTAAAATGGAGCGTGTTAGCAACTTGCGTTATAAGCATGGAATTGTGATAGAATTTCTCGTTGCAGAGAAGGAAACTGTTGTGAACATTCACAAGCGTCTATGTGATGTGTATGGAAGTTTTGCAGTCGACAGGAGTATAGTCAGTCGCTGGGTTCAGAGAATCAAAGAATCAGGAAGTGGAGATACGGAGCTGCTTGATCGGCCGCGCTGTGGACGTCCTGCCACAGCCACCAACGCAGAAATGTTGAAATGCGCTGAGGGCATTATTCTTACTGATAGGCGAATCACTACTCAACAATTGGCCTTACAGCTGTCAGTCAGCATTGGTAGTGCAAATGCAGTTATAAAAACTCTCGGATTTTCTAAGGTTTGCGCAAGATGGGTTCCTCGAAGCCTCACAAATGACCACCGATTGCAAAGGAAAGCAATTTCTTCTGAATTGTTGGAGCGTTTCAATGCTGATGGAAAGAACTTTTTTTGGCTAAGATCGTTACAGGTGACGAAACCTGGGCACATAATTTGGAACCTGAGACAAAAAGACAGTCAATGGAGTGGCATCATCCGCAATCACCACGAATAAAGAAATTCAAGACAATTCCTTCAGCTGGAAAGATCATGATCACTGTCTTTTGGGACATTGAAGGTGTGATTCTTGTGGACGTTATGCCAAGAGGAGAGACAACCCATTCGCAAGCTTACATTAAGACATTGAAAAAACTCAATCAACGTTTTCACAGAGTTCGGCCGCACAAGAATCCAGCAGACCTGCTTTTCCTTCACGACAATGCGCCACCTCACACAAGTCTGGCAACACTGGAAGCAATCACCAAATTGGGTTGGACTGTACTACCCCATCCACCCTATAGTCCCGATTTGGCACCCTCTGATTTCATCTATTTGGTCCACTTAAAGATGCACTCCGTGGGACAAGGTTTGAAGATGATGAAGGAGTGATTCATGCAGCGAAGAAATGGCTACATGATCAAGACAAAATCTGATACGGGCTAGGAATACATGCACTTGTTTCGCGCTGGCATAAAGCAGTACAAGTTGATGGGGATTATGTTGAATAGCACCGATGTTTACATGACATATCCATGTATATTGTGTATAAATTTCATGCTTTTTGAATAAACAGCTCCTGAGAAAAACGATGTGGTGCATTACTTTCTGAACGCCCCTCGTATATATATATATATATATATATATATATATATATATATATCGGGTGTGACAAAAGTCAAGCCTCAAAGGCAATTTATTATATGTTTATAATTTTTGTCCCCGTTTTAGATTGACAAACTATAGCTTATAAACTAACAAAAGTAGAAAGAACATAGATTGTTCTTATGTACGGAAAGGACGTTACTACCCCAAACCAGCTGTTTATGTCAGCCGGCCCAAAACACTAGATGATCTAAGGAAGGCCATCACATTAGAAATTGCGAACATCATAGCAAATGTTACTTTACTTAGGAATGTTCAAAGGTCATGGGTCATCCGAGGAAGAAAGTGTTTATAAGAAGATGGCAACCAATTCGGTCATTTTCTTTAATTTACAAAATAAATTTTATATATTGCCTATAGGGCTTGACTTTTGGCCCACCCTGTATGTAAGTAGATAGATAGATAGATAGATAGATAGATAGATAGATAGATAGATAGATAGATAGATAGATAGATAGATAGATAGATAGATAGATAGATAGATAGATAGATAGATAGATAGATAGATAGATAGATAGACAACTAAAAACAACGAACTAAGAAGCTACAGACTATCATCAATGGGTGCTCGCGTAGAACAGAAGGATTTCAATGGTGTGACGAGATCCTCAATGTGGAATTAATGACACGCACCAGACAAAATGCCAGTGGAACAAGAAATGAGAAAATGTCGCTGGCTATTGACATAACAAACACTAAGGTAACCTGCTGATAATATTACAAGGTAGCCCGTGTTCTGGAAACCCCAGGTTAAGAGAGGTAGAGGGCGAGTATCGAACACATAGAGAAGAGAAATGAAGATAGAAGTGAAAGGAATGAAGAAGACATGAAACTATCCTCAGTTGATGGCACGGGACAGGAAGACTTGGCATACGTTTTCTCAAAGCCTATGCTCCTCGGGGAGTCGAAGGGTGAAGGTGAAGAAGAAAACTACGCCCAAATTGTCTTCATGGAGCGCCGGTAAAACCTAATCCTCATAAGGGGTACACGACTTCTGTAAGTTTGGGAAACACTGCATGAGAGAAATACTGAAAATGCGTGTTCACCCAGGAACACTGCACTTCACAAACAAGAATTGAGAAGTTCAATTTATTATAACTCCGCTTTGATACCAAGTCTGAACCGTGTAGAGTTTTAATCTGGGGTTGTCAAAAGATATGAACAAGGGGAAAAATTAAATAAGATTAGATTTTTCTCAGATGGAAGTAAGAACGTCAGACAAAATTAACAGTCAGCAAGCTCAATAAATCTCAATTGTAAAAGGACAGCATATATTGAGTTCATCGTTTGGTTTGTCGTTTTCCTTTTCGGTCCTTATCGAGCATGGAAGCACCACTGTAACTGGTCCCCTTGCCTGTATCAAGCATTCACGTGCTCTAGCACTTGTAGTGTCTGTAGCAATGTGTTTTACACGACGAGGTTGCAAACCACATGAACAACCACATATTAGTCGCCTTGTACCGGGTGCCTGAGGAAGCACTAGCGCCTATGCTTTGTTTGTCTCATCAGAGACCCCCGTGACTACATGGGGCTAAATAAATACATGACAAAAAAATTGAATTGTGGGCACTCGTAAGAAAGACAGACAGACAGACACAGACAGGAAGGCAGACATATTCAACGAATGAATGAATGGACGAATGAATAAAATATATAATTTATTTTTTATTAAAATACTGAATTACGAACCCAAAAATATCCTGAACATTTTTATTTTAAGGGGTAAAGATATTCCCATAGCGGAAAAATGACGTAGGGGAGTGAAGTGTTAGAGGATTCACCATTCTAGATCCAGCTGTCTATGAGCTGCAGTGGCTAATAATTTGAGGGATACAACATTACCGCATTGTTTCTAAAAAGTGTGGTACGCGTAACCGCGAGAGTTTGCGAAAATAGTCACGTGCAGAGTCGGATAGCCATTTACATATGGGTAGACTTCACTTGGAGGGTGACGCTACCGGGCTTTGACCCTGGAACCCGACGACTGTGCGATGTGAGCAAAGCGCTTTAACAGCTTAGCCAAATCGAACGCTCAAATATTTTGTAGATATTTAATGTGTGTATGAAAGCAACGATTACTTTAAAAACAAAAAAAAAAGAAGAAGAAGATAGTAAAAGGTTAACCAATATGTCTGAGTTGCGATGCAACAAAATAATGTTCGGGTAAGGACGCACACGGCGGCTAGCAGAACAAAAACAAAACAAAGAAATCTTGTCTCTGGCATATTCCTCGTTATCCACGAAGGTTATTTCAATTGTTTTAAACACTTTTATTTAATTTGATTTGAGCCTTATTTGGATGTTTCAAATCCTTGAGCTCTTGGTTCACTAGGTTTCAAATAATCTAGGAAGCTGAAATTTTGCATACGACTATCTACAGGGTGTCCATAAAAGAATGTACCTATTTCTTTTTTTTCACCTACTTGACCAGTGTGTGGAGAGACATGTAACAATTACCGGTTGCAACTCAACTGCGAAAGTTTCACTTGAAATACCCGCCGGGCGCATGCGCACTGTTTTTGCAAAATGGCGCAGACCAAACAACAGAAGGCGTTCTGTGTGGCAGAATATGCGAAAACGACATCTGTTATCACAGTTTAACGCAATTTTCGGCGACAGTTTGATGTTGATCCACGCAGTGGATAGAGTTCGGCAAGCCTTCCAGCACAGCCCCATGAAGTCGGTTCGAAGGGCGAGTCGTGAGTTGGAAATGCCCCGCAGTACGGTATTGAAAGTGCTTCATAAGCGTTTGGGTCTTTGTAAGGTATGCTTTAAAACTTGCAGAGATTATCATACTTTTATGATAGAAAGCATCCTCGTACCACATCATGGGGCCGAGAATAAATGTTGTTGAAAAGGGTACAATCTTTTATGGACACCCTGTATAGTGGCATGAAGGCTTATGGCAAATAATGAGAAAATTCAATTTTGATACCAACATTATAGATATCATTGAAGCACTATACAAGGACGAAAGCAGTGCAGTCTTTGCAAGCAATGACATTGGAGACTTTTTCAAAACAACTGCAGGAGTTCGTCAGGGATGTATCCTGTTCCCAGTGCTTTTTAATATAAATCTAGAACATATTATGCAGGAGGCTCTCTACGAATCCTCCTTTTATATTAATAAAAACAAACCATATCGATTGGAGGTCGACCTCTTTGCAATCTACGTTTTGCTGATGATTTCGATCTTATAGCTGGAACAGAATCAGAACTTCAAGACCTTACCTCTAGACTGGAGAAAGTAACAAGAACGTATGGGATGGAAATTAATATAGAAAAAAGCAAGATATTGGTGAATAGCCATAAGAAACATGTTCCGACCAACATTACGTTAAATGGGAAAAAGTTAGAAGAAGTGAACCCCTTTAAATATCTGGGGTCCACTATATGTAGTGATGGAAGATCCAGTAAAGATATCAAGTCAAAACTTGGGATGGCCTCAGCTGTCATGACAAGGCTGAATGTGATCTGGAAAAGTAACATAAGTTTTCCTGTGAAGATCAAATTATACAGATCACTTGTATTATCTATTCTCTTGTATGCGTGTCAGGGCTGGACACTCACTGCAGATACGGAGCGAAGGATTCAGGCTTTCGATTATAAATGTTATAGAAGAATTTTGCGCATCTGTTATAAAGAGCACAAAACAAATGTCTATGTTAGAGAGAAAATAAACACGTATGCAGGCCACCAAGAACCACTTTTGTCAGTAGCGAAACGTCGAAAGCTTGCCTGGTTTGGGCTCGTAACTCGTCATGACTCCCTTTCGAAAACGATCCTCCAGGGAACAGAAGGTAAACGGAGAAGAGGAAGGCAAAGAAAACCCTGGGCTGATAACATCAAAGAATGGGCAGGGCACGGTGTTTCCACACTTGTACGCATTGCTGATGCTTCCACCATGGTACCCCTATGATCCATGACGGGTTACGGGTTGAGATGATGATCATCTATAGTGGTACATATTTTAGTATCACAGTGTGAAGGAAACTCAGGTGTCGAGTACTTTGCTCGCCATACAAAAATTAAAGCCGAAAATGCAAATAATTTCCATACGACTACAGCTGTGATAGGATCGCAGAACTTGGTGATGTTCTACACAAAATTGTAAACAACATCACAGACCATGGTTACGTTCTATACAAAACTGTGAACAACATCACAGACATTGGTGACGTTCTACACAAAACTGTGAACAACATCACAGACATTGGTGACTTTCTACACAAAATTGTGAACAACATCACAGGCCTTGATGACGTACAGAAAACTGTGAACAGGGTCATATAAATGTTCTATTTCTTATGCAATTTGAAACAAATGTGTGTAGCCTACAACTTTACTTGTTAAAGCTTCTGCCTCAACATTGAAGTCGTTTTGAGAAATATTCAGCGGCAACCGAGATCAGGATTTCTTGCCTATTCTTTAAATGTGTTCACACGTAGTAAATTATGTTTCTTGCAGCTCAAGTTGCTGATCCACCTGTATGTATGAGGGTCCACTCTGTGGTTGGGTCCTTTCACAACAATTAAACCAAAACAGAGAACTCGAAAAAAACGGCAATGTATGTATTTCTTTATCAGCGACATCTCCTCATTCCAGCATTGATAGTTCAATTTCTGCCTCTCTTCCACCGTCTGTGCAACAACGCAATCGCTTGTTTGTCTTATCACTAGGGTCGCCCACATATGACCTCACGAAATTTTTAATCCCCTCTCCCCAATTGTTTTGTAATACTGAAAAGAAATAATGTAATCGAATGTAAATTAGTTAACTAGTGCAGGCCAAACAAAAATATAAAAAAACGTTCATGTAAAATAGTGTTTAATTAATGAGGCTTTTACAAAAACTGCTTTGCTGGATATTCTTCTTCTTCTTCTTCCGTCCTTAGCCAAAGACCGACCAAGCAGTCAGAGGCCATCACGCCTTGTGGCGTCTTAAGGGCAACAGCAGATTGATTTTCTCTGTTGTAGTTTCCCATCACGCCTAGCGGCGTCTTTAGGGCAACAACAAATAGATCCATCTGCCGTTGTTTCCGTTATCGGTGTGACAAGCCAACGGGTGATCAGCCCATTGGGCTTTGCTGGATATACGTTGCTAAATTTATTTTAAAATATCGCTCATTTTGACTTTTAATTTCAAACAATAAAAAAAAAATAATTAATTAAATGTAAAGCAAACACACCAATAACTTCAGTCAAAGTTTCATAAAATAATGTTAAACTTGAGAATAAATCCATAACAGTTCAAGAGTTCAAAACCTGAAATTGTTTCTGTGAATCATTTCTCTCTGTTCTGTTATCATTATTCGGCAGCAAAGTAAAATTCTCCTCCTTTGAACGAACTAGAAATCAATTTGCTTCCAGATGAATATCGTTTACTGGATGGGCCTGTATTATATTATATTTAACATTTTTTTTTTTTTAAAGAAAGAAAAGAAACGTATAATTTAAACAATTTAAAACAGTCAAAGGTTATAACAATTATCCTCAATTGTAGCTGTGATAATAATACTAATAATATAAATTGTCCTCCAGGGAGTTGTTAACTATTGCGGATAATATTCGACTATGAGGATGAGTGTTACAAAATATATTTTGTTCCGACATTGTTTATGAAAGAAGCGAGCCGCATTCTTATTTTTGTGACGTCACTTTTTTTTCAAACCCCCCTCCCCTATCGTCACACTTCGTCACAAAATTATAGGACCACCTGACTGCGTGACGTCATAGGTTAAGAACCTCACTGTTCTCTAAACGCGTAGTTTCCGGAGGTCTTTAAGAAGACAAAGGAAAATTAAGACTGCTGCTCCCATTGGCACGTCAGTATTCTAGATTTCCAGATTAACGTTCCTTGGACGTGATCCTGTACTAGATTAAAGTGATTGAACAGAGAGGAAGCACAATTGAAAGGCCTGCTTGTTCATCAGCTGTGCACAATATTCTAGGAGAATTATAGTTTCAACATAAGCTTTTATGCATGGAGGCATATCTGGAGTCATCTTCATATGACCACAAGCTAAGCACAATTATGTAGTGTACAGATGTGGAAGTGGACCTGTCTGTGAAGCTAATTACACACTCACTGAATCTTGAAATCATCCACATACTTCCGGGGATTCCCCCTATGGTGAAACATGTTGAGAACCCAGCACTGCACACTAAGCTTGGAGGAGTCACAAGTCCCATACGTATATCTGGCGTATACTTAGTTGACTGCATGCAGGAGGATCTCACTATGGGCCTATGATAGGCAGGGGGAATTGAGAAGCGGTTCTAGGTAGGACGTGACAATTCCTTGGGACAACCCAGAACCAGAGCACAATATTTAACTCTGCATATCTGGAGAAACCCATCTGAATGGCGGGAAATGCACAGTTATGCCACGTGCTCCTTCCTCTTAGTTTGGGACCACATGTGATGATCTTTTAAATGCAAGCCAGGCTGGAGAAACTGGAGCTCGTGACTTCAACTTAACACGTTTAGGAATGGCAGAAAAGCCACAGGCAAAAGCCTAGATCTATAGTGTAGATAATACCAAGGAGTCTTCAACTTGGGGTTGCTGCAAAAGAGCGAGAAGCTCAGCAGCCCTAGTTAATCATCAACAACAACAACAACAACAACAACGACATCAACAACAACATAAGCTTTACACAGTTATGCCCAAAGCTTGTTATCTCAAACTTAGAGGAGCCCTTTTCTATAAGTGGGCTACTTCTGTAGGCGATGGTGACATGTGTGAGGTGCAACGCCCTCGAGTTTAGTAGTTTTGTTGACATTCCAACATTCACATCACGTAATAATGCTAGTGACTTCTCAACATTCACACTGTGCAACAGGGGGTGGGGACTCCTCAACATTCACATATTCCTTTCTTCACATTCACATATACAACAACAATAAACCAATATCATTTTCTTACTATTTTAATTAGTGTATACAATTTGCCTCATATCATTTTGTTTTCTTTTCTAATTTAAATAATAATTTGTTTATATATTTTTCAGTGCTAATATGGATTGGAAACTAACAAAAGATGAACTCACAGAGAATGTTCATGTACGCAAGACAAGAATACTCACAAAGGTAGCTGCTTATTTCTCCGTGGATCTAGACTGTTGGGCCATCCTGTATTTGTGTTTGTTTATATATATATATATATATATATATATATATATATATATATATATATATATATATATATATATATTGAAAGATAGCAGAACTGACGCCTGCGCGACATAAGCGTTTGGCAAAATGATATATATATATATATATATATATATATATATATATATATATATATATATATATATATTATATATATATATATATATATATATATATATATATATATATATATATATATATATATATATATATATATATATATATATTCCTCACCGCCTCAACATATTCATTATTATCAATCACATATTTCTCCGAAGTATCTCTACGAATCCTCTCTAAGCGAACACTCCTTCCTCCTCAATCTTTCCTCATTAATCCTTGCACTTAATCAAAAAGCCAGCACGCCATGACACAATCAACGCTAAATACCTTCAGACCACGCCGCAATAAAAAGTTTCCATATTATCTCCACCAAAAAACTACAAAAGCGAGCAGTTTAACAGTTCAAACTATCACCACACACGCACGCGAGCACAGACACACACGGTCACAGACATATCCAGTCTTCAGAAGTTTGCAAATGTGATTTATGAGTTTGTACTGACGGTATTTCCAACCGGCTGCCGGTTCTCATCAAACTCTGAAAGGCCGGCTTCTAAAAGGGGTAACCTTATAGAAAGGTGAACACTCTTCAGGAAAATGAAATAAAGAGAGTTGGCACCTTAAGGAGCATGATGAATGAGGAACGGAAAAAAAAGATACCAGAGGGAGATGGTTAATTCTGAGAAAGAGTGAATATAGATGTGAGTACTTTATAACATAAGAGTCCGACTGACAAAGTGGTTAGAGTTCTGGTCTCTCGCGGCAAAGGCACCCGGGTCCACAACACGGCGGCGTCACTCTCCAGTCTGCCCAACTGTAAATGGGTACCTGACTCTGCTCGTGAGTTAGGGAAGAAAAAGCAGCGAGGAAGGGAACTGGTCACACCCCCCCCCCCCTTTTTCAAGGCTGGACCCAGTATAGTGAGGGCTCTAACACTTCACTCCCCCTTCGGCATTACATGCTATGGGATTACCTTGACCTTTACTTTATAACGCGGCCCGTGTAGTCCCCGGCGGTCTCTCATGAGACAAAGAGAGAATAGGACTACTACTACTACTACCTCAGCTATGCAGTAAGAGGCGACTAACACGACGCTAGGCATGAGGCCTGGCAACCTCAGCATGTAATACAAATTGCTTTAGTATCCACCGCTGCAATTAGCATAAGAAAAAAAAATGCTTTGTTCGGTGTTGCCTTTCTGCAAGAAGGACAACAGTAATGGTAACTACATGCTCCACGAGGAACAAAAAGGGAAATTATAATGCTGGGAATAATGAGAAAATAAAACAATTGCAAGAAAAACTGAAGAACTACATGACCTAAATAGGAACCAAACTAAGTTGTTTCTATTCCTTATTAGATGGTATATATTCAACAACCTTAGATATGCAGATGATACTGTGTTGTTAGCTGAAAGCGGAGTTACAAGAACTAGTGAAGCAAGTAAACAGTATAAGTCGTGAATATGGATAGGACATTAATAGTGAGAAAACAAAAACTATGATAATTAGCAAAACAAACGATAAGCCCACATTAAAGATAAGCGTAAATGGGAAAATCCTGGAACAAGTCAAGAGCTACGTATATCTTGGTCATATAATAACAGAAGATGGCAGATGTGAAACAGAAATCAAGAAGAGAATAGGAATGGCCAAAGCTACATTCAACAACATGAAACATATACTGACATCTAAACAGTTATCTCACAAATTAAAACTGAGAATCATAAAGTGTTATATATACTCTGCATTTCTGTATGGTGTGGAAACATGGACGATGAATAAGCATTTGGAAGAAAGAATTGAGGCACTTGCAATGTGGATATATAGAAGAATGGGGCGTATCTCATGGAAAGAGAAGAAAACAAATAAGGAGGTCCTAGAAAATCTAGGTATGAAAAGAGAACTAATGAGGGAGATCAAAGTTCGGCAGCTAAAATACTTTGGCCACATAAAAAGACATAACACCTTGCAGAAGACCATAACAGAAGGGAGAGTTGAAGGCAAACGTGCAAGGGGAAGACAGCGCTATAAGTGGGAAGATAACATCAAGAGATGGACAGGAAAGAGTCTATCAGAAAGCACCACCAAGACAAGAGACAGAAGACGTTGGAGATCCATTACAGCCAACCTTCGTTGTGGAGATGGCAGCTGATGATGATGATATTTTCAATAGTCCGTGGGTTCTGAAACCGTATATTACTAAAGATTCCGCCCTGCATCACGGGATTTCAATTGCTCGTATATTTTTATGAAATGTAAGACCAAAATATTACCACAGGTTTTAAATATGGACGTCATGAGGGTTTGATAAATAAGTAACGAAAATGGGTACATGGTAGACAATCAAGAATAAAATAGAAGAAGAATACAGACAGATAGATAGATATACAGACAGGCAAACAGACAGACAGGCAAGCAGGAAAACAGAGGAAGGCAAACAGACAGTCAGAGAGACAAACAAACAGATAGGAAAGCAGACAGACAGACAGGCAGGCAAACATACAGACAGACATGCAGGCCAGACACAAAGGAGGATGGTGCACAACAGAAAAGTAACAGAAGTAATTGGAACTCCTGGGAGTGGGCCCAGGCCTATCCAAGCGGCGACATCGCCTCGTTGTGAGAGTGACCAGTGTTACTTAAAAAGCACTCAGATAAACAGTGTATCACTGCGGGGGGGGGGGGGGGGGGGGGGGGGGGGGGGGGGGGGGGGGAGAGAGAGAAGAGATAAAGAGAATCGCATTCACAACACTACAACACTTCTTGCAATTATGGAATATAGTGCCTGAACGACTGATACTTTTTAAAAATAGTTTTAATAGATACAACAATTAACTTTCCTCGCCACAAGCTCGTAGGTCGAGTAATACAGTGGTTCTCAGCGTGAGCCATGCCATATTTCTAGAGGGACATAGTAAGTTGGTAAAGCACTTTTTTCCAGCTTACAGCGACTTATGATTGGGTCACAGAGGTATAAGAGGCCCGTATCATCATTATCATGTTAAAAAAAAAAAAGCTACATAAACGACCAATGCCAAAGTATGTGCTCTGGTATAGTCTTCCCGCAAGACGTCCATCTGCAATGTCGGCATTATACTTCGTAAGAAGCGAAGGAGATAATGGTGATGGAAATGAGGATGGTAATGATGATGGTAATGATGGTAATGGTGATGATGATGGCGATGATGATGATGGTAGTGATGATGATGGCGATAATGTTGATGGTGATGACGATGATGATAACGATGACGAATACGACCACGATACTTTAATTAGAAGAAACCTCACACAGACAAACTGTGCTCTGTAAAAATCGGTAGAACGTTCACAATAATATGATGCTCCAGGCAAACACATCTCTCTATGTCAGGTACAAACATTTGCCGAACGCCATACGCGCGTGCCTGGAATTGTAGACGTTTGACCTGTGAGGGCTAGCTCGCATTATTTGGCGGGTGTCAACAGATGCCTGGGTGAGCAGAGACAACAGAGGGTGCTAGGAGGGGAACTGAGGTCGAGAAATAAAATACTCTGTAGGCACGCGTGACTTAAAAACTAAAATGTAAGAGATGTGAGATGGGATATACGGAGTCCAACTGTGGCGGAGATTGAAAAGTCGATCCCTATTTGTTAAACGTTTATATCATTACTTGTATCCACTGGACATACATGAAATAACTGTTAAAACAGTAACTGCCAATTCACAAGTATGGTTTTTTTTTAAATTCCCAGAAACGAATTAAAATCTACAATGGTCAATATACTGAAGTTACAAGCGACAACAAACGTTCTCAAATTTATTCTTGACCTTTGACCTGTGCATCTCCAATTCCTTTCTCTGTGCACTTCTGGCCTCCCTTTATTTCACCTGGGGATTCCACAGCAATGACAACCTTGTAATACTATCAACAGGTTTCCTCTAAGTGTGACCTATTTAACGCCATCGTCCTGTTTTCACCCCTTTGTCAACTGGTTTGGTTTGGTTTGAATGAATATCTTCATTGCACACGGATAACGCCATCAGTGCTCAGATCTCCCCACTTACATCACACATGGAGGTTCTCAGCACAGTGCACGAACTCCGCAGCACCAGAGAGAATCCCAGTGTGTGTATATGGAATCACACATTCTATAAATATTGTTGTGGTGGGCAGGTTTCTAATTTTTAAATTATGCCACGGCAGTGACCTTACGGCCTACTCTTTAAGATTTCCAACTGCCGTGGGATTTTTAACGTGCGCAACTTGCACACGCGACCTCCTATGTTTTCGCCCTTATCCGAGAAGGCTAGGCATCCGATCTTACTACCCAGGAGACCAGGGGGGAGTATGACATCATTAGGGCCACTGGTTCTGAAAAATAAAAATCCATAAATTATATTCCCTCTACTGGGAATTGAACACCGTACCTTTAGAATTCGATGCGGACGCCATACCTCTTAGCCACTCCGAACCCCAGCTGGTATCTTTTAGTGCCACATCAGTGTTGACTGTATGCCCCCTGTGATCTGACTACATATCCCTTCATTCTTTACCCTTCAGTTTTACAAGTCTTCAAATAACTCATACTGTCCTTCTATCGCCTGCCATCAGTTTTACGAGGATAGGTCTTCAAATAACTCAGACCGTCCTTCTATCGCCTGCAATCAGCTTTACAAGAAGGATAGGTCTTCAAATAACTCATACTGTCCTTCTATCGCCTGCCATCAGTTTTACAAGGAGGATAGGTCTTCAAATAACGCATACTGACCTTCTATCGCCTGTCATCAGCTTTACAAGGAAGATAGGTCTTCAAATAACTCATACTGTCCTTCTATCGCCTGCCATCAGTTTTACAAGGAGGATAAGTCTTCAAATAACTCTGACCGTCTTTATATCGCCTGTCATCATTTTTACAAGGAGGATAGGTCTTCAAATAACTCATATTGACCTTCTATCGACTGCCATCAGTTTTACAAGGAGGATAGGTCTTCAAATAACTCATACTGACCTTCTATCGCCTGTCATCAGCTTTACAAGGAAGATAGGTCTTCAAATGAGCCATACTGTCCTTATATCGCCTGCCATCAGCTTTACAAGGAGGATAGGTCTTCAAATAACTCATACTGTCCTTCTATCGCCTGCCATCAGTTTTACAAGGATAGGTCTTCAAATGACACACACTGTCCTTCTATCGCCTGCCATCAGCTTTACAAGGAAGATAGGTCTTCAAATAACTCATACTGACCTTCTATCGCCTGCCATCAGTTTTACAAGAAAGATAGGTCTTCAAATAACTCATACTGACCTTCTATCGCCTGACATCAGTTTTACAAGGAAGATAGGTCTTCAAATAACTCATACTGTCCTTCTATCGCCTGCCATCATTTTCACAAGGAGGAAAGGTCTTCAAATAACTCATACTGTCCTTCTATCGCCTGCCATCAGCTCTACAAGGAAGATAGGTCTTCAAATAACTCATACTGTCCTTCTATCGCCTGCCATCATTTTTACAAGGAGGAAAGGTCTTCAAATAACTCATACTGTCCTTCTATCGCCTGCCATCAGCTTTACAATGTCTATATTGCTGCAGATATGTGTATGATCCGACGTCTTGCAGTGGTGTTCCTCCAAGTGCAATCTTGTTTTCATTCCCAGCATTTAATCTCATTATCTTTGTCTTTTCCTTGATTTGGTTTGGTTTGGTTTTATCGACCATCTTCACTGCATACGGACAACTCGGTTTTATCGACCATCTTCACTGCATACGGACAACTCGGTTTTATCGACCATCTTCACTGCATACGGACAACTCGGTTTTATTGACCATCTTCACTGCGTACGGATAACTCGGTTTTATCGAGCATCTTCACTGCATACGGACAACTCGGTTTTATCGACCATCTTCACTGCATACGGACAACTCGGTTTTATCGACCATCTTCACTGCATACGGACAACTCGGTTTTATCGACCATCTTCACTGCATACGGACAACTCGGTTTTATCGACCATCTTCACTGCATACGGACAACTTGGTTTTATCGACCATCTTCACTGCACACGGACAACTCTGTTTTATCGACCATCTTCACTGCACACGGACAACTCTGTTTTATCGAGCATCTTCACTGCACACGGACAACTTGGTTTTATCGACCATCTTCACTGCATACGGACAACTCGGTTTTATCGACCATCTTCACTGCATACGGACAACTCGGTTTTATCGACCATCTTCACTGCATACGGACAACTCGGTTTTATCGACCCTCTTCACTGCATACGGACAACTCGGTTTTATCGACCATCTTCACTGCATACT
The DNA here is from genome assembly GCA_024509875.1 of Oreohelix idahoensis. NCBI lineage: Eukaryota > Metazoa > Mollusca > Gastropoda > Stylommatophora > Oreohelicidae > Oreohelix > Oreohelix idahoensis. The sequence goes on along the minus strand of JAMPIV010003043.1, from coordinate 24,895 downwards.
GACAACTCGGTTTTATCGACCATCTTCACTGATACGGACAACTCGGTTTTATCGACCATCTTCATTGCACACGGACAACTCTGTTTTATCGACCATCTTCACTGCACACGGACAACTCCATCAGTGATCCGATCTCCTCCCTTAGATCACACACGGAGGATCTCAGCATAGTGCACGAACACCGGCGAGGATCCCAATGCGTGTCTTTTCCTTGAGTATTTTTAAACCTCACTGACATGATCTCTCATCAAGTATGCTCATTTTGTGATGTATCTGGTTACGTTTTATGAGATAATTTTTAAAAGTCAGCAGCACAGACCTCAAAAGCTTACAACAAATAAGGCTGTATACTTCATGAGGACGAGCGTGCGATTGACAGAGTTGTTACAGCGCTGGCCTCTCGCGGCAAAGGTGCAGGGTTCAATTCACGGCATCGATACGCTCCAGTTTACTCTGCTGTAAATGGGTACCTGACTTTTGCTCGAGTTAGGGAAAGAAAATGCAGCAAGGAAAGGAACTGGTCTCCCCCCCCCCACCTCTCGATGCTGGGCCTAGTATAGTGAAGACTACCACTTCACTCCCCTACGACAGTATAAATCATGGGACTACCTTGACCTTTTAGCATGATATAAGTATTGTATTTATACACATTGTTACATCAAAATATGTTATTAGACGTTCAGTTCTCAAACCCGTAAAACAAATAAGGCGATATACTTCACATGACAAAAAAAAAAAAACGTATAAGACAAACTGGGTGGTTATCGATTTCCTTGAACCAAATACGCAGTCTACGAATAAGATGCGCCAGCATGATCTGCTTACCGTCAGTCTGGCAGGACGCAATTTATAATTAGTGAATAGTCTGGCGCCGCGGAATACCAATTTACTTATGACATAAGCGCAAGGTTCTAAAGATGGAAAACTCCCCCAGTGTCATTCTCACTGTCTTCTTCTCTTCTTTGTATTCCTCCCGTTCTGTATTCATCCAAACATCATTAGCTGTCTGGGGAGCATAGCTTGTTCATCACATTCACACAAAGTCCTCCTGTCCTGTGACGTCCGTTCAAGGTTCTTCCATGTCCCTGTTATTTCTGCTTCCAGTTCTCTTCTCCGTGTGTTTTTGGTCCCCTTCTACCTCTCTTGATCTGGGCAATCCACAACATGCTATCAACCAGTCCACTCGATATATGTAACCTATCTATCGCCAGCAGCTTCTTCTCATCTCTTCTGCCACTGGCATTGTGAAATGATGTTCAGTATTATTTCCTTAATACTTCTGTTTTTCATTCATTATGCGATCTTGAAGCTTCCCTGCGTATACACGGTCACGGCTTTTAATCTAATTCGTCTAAGTACTCCAGTCTCATTTCATATATTAATATTCACGTTCTTCTTGTTCAATAATGATTTTCGTGGTCTCGCATTATGACTGGACCCATTCATCTGTTTCACAAATGGTTATTTTGTTCAATATAATAAAAATGCAGATACAATGGTGTCTGGGAAGGCAAAACAACCTCTCTTACCATAACGGGTCTCGGCCTGCGGCTCGATACTCAGAAGACTTGTCTTATTAGAGAATGTCATCGTCTGTGTCACTGTAACTCTTAAAACTGTCTTTTCCTAGAACATATAAGACAGAGTTTCTTAACCTTGCAGCCGAACTTCGACGTGGAGATGGTAACTGATGATGATGATGATAAATAGTTTATATTCTGTGGCCTAAATATAACTTATTTTCTCTTCCTTTGCTGAATTAAATCTATTATAATTCTTAAGAATGGCAAAAGCACAGATGGGCGACCGCAGCTGAGATTCAAAGATGTGTACAAGAGAGACATAAGGACACTGGACATAGATCCAGCAACCTGGGAAGATGAAGCTGCCGATCGCTCCAAGTGGCGATACTACCTACGGCGCCACCTCAGACTGGGCGAAAAGAAGCTCTCAAGGTAAGCAGAAGAGAGAAGAAAACGTCGAAAGGAACACCAGGAAAATAAGCAGCTGAAGGCTGTCACCTCAGGGGCGCATTACTATAGCCAGTTATGACTAAAGGGGCTATTATTATTATTATTAAGAATTCTTACCTTTGTAATGGGATTGCTACTTTAAATGAATGTATATATACTACAGACATGTTATCAGCAACTAGCAGAATTCTTATTTTGGGGTAGCTATTTTAAGTAAATGTATTGTTATTCTAAACAATCTTTATCTTTTTAATGGGATTACTTTCAGTAGATGTATTATTATTCTTCAGAACTCTTAATTCACTAACAGGATTGCTACTTTCAGGAAATGTATAAGTATTCTTAAGAATTTTTATCGTGCTAATGGGATTGGTACTTCGAGTAAATGCATTAGTATTCTTAAATTTCAATCTTGACAATGGAACTGCTACTTTAAACAAATGTACTAGTATTTTTTAAGAATCCTTATCTTATTAAAAATGTATTAGTATTCTTAAGAAATCTTATCTTGCTAATGGGATTGATACTTTTAAGTAAATTTATAAGTAATCTTACGAATTATTATCTCACTAATGGGACTGCTATGTATGCTTCAGTGATGCTGTCAGCAACCATTTTGCAGCACTGTAAAAAGTTAATTAAAAACGAACTTTATACATCAACCGAAGTCCGAAGACAACCAGATAACAAACTAATACATAACGGAGGTGAGATAAAGGAAATGCAATATGTGTAACTAATTAAGATGGCTGCTGTAAAACTGGTCGGGAAAGTGTTTCCCAAATTCATAATTTGTCCCTTTTCACTTTCTTTAATTAAATAAATAAATATAAATAAATGAATGAATAAAGAATTTTTTTAAAAATAAAATAAAATAAGAACAGTGACACGGAGTCACGTTTGACGGTACCTCGTCTATTTATAAAACTGACTCCGTACCACTGTTCTGGTTATACTTATTTATTTGTTTATTCTTTACTCATTTATTTATGTATTTTAATTAAAGAAAATGAAGAGGACAGAGTATGAATTCGGGACACACCCAATCCGTGTAACTAGACACGTTCTCGATTGATACTCTCAGAGTAAGGCAATAGGAATGAAACCTAAGAGAACATGGAAAAGAACGATACAACTAGACAAAAGAAAACATCTGGATACAAAGTGCCATATAACAACAATTTGTTGATAACCTTAACAGAAGGAAGAGTTGAGGACAAACAAGTAAGAGGAAGGCAACGCTATACGTGGGAAGGCAACGCTATACGTGGGAAGACAGCGTTATACGTGGAAGGATGTCGTGGAATATTCTAATCCACATATATAAATTATCAAGTAAATATAAAGCCTAATAAATACATATAATAAATAAAGGAAGAAGAATGGTAAAGAACAGTGCTGTCACAATGACTGTACTCGAAATCCCCCTTGTTTTATGCTTCGTCTGCAAATTGTAACGCTTTCACGTTGATAGTAAAAGCTTACTGTATTATTACCCTAGAACGAACGAACGAACGAACGAACGAACTTTATTTTCAAAGGGTTGAGAATTGGGCACGCAGGCCCGTCTGACATTCTGCCCTTCCTTTCTCTCACCTTTCATACTGAATTCATTTATTCTCATATGCATTTTACATATCAAATTCAAGGAATTCAACGTTGTAAAGTAAAATAATAATATAGCACACTCATATTAACATTAATTACTTATAAGCATGACATAACATATGTTGAAAAGTACAAACATTATCAGAGATAGATAGATAGATAGATAGATAGATAGATAGATAGATAGATAGATAGATAGATAGATAGATAGATAGATAGATAGATAGATAGATAGATAGATAGATAGATAGATAGATAATAGATAGATAGATAGATAGATAGATAGATAGATAGATAGATAGATAGATAGATAGATAGATAGATAGATAGATAGATAGATAGATAGATAGATAGATAGATAGATAGATAGATAGATAGATAGAACGAACGAACGAACGAACTTTATTTTCAAAGGGTTTAGAATTGGTCACGCAGGCCCGTCTAACATTCTGCCCTTCCTTTCTCTCTTCTTCCATAGTTAATCTATTTATTCTCACACGTATCCTAAATGTTACTTAAATAATAAAATAACAAGAAAGTACAATAAAATAAAATCCCAACATTGTAACAGTACAATAACAGTTACACAAATTTACAGATGCGTATCATAATTTATACTAAACAGGACAAAATTAACTTTAAAACCTACATATGATGTTATGTAATAATAATAATAATAATAATAGCCCCTTCAGTCATAACTGACTATGGGAATGCGCCCCTGAGGTGACAGCGTAATTATTTAAGAACATAACGAAATTAGGGTGGCATATAATCTGCACTCATGATGTATTTGAAAAGTCTGTGATTGAATGAATATGGACTAAGAGTATTTTTTAAGTCGTGTGGAAGAGTATTCCACAGATGAGCAGCAGAAAAAGCTAAACTTTTCTTGAATAAGTCGAGCCTAGGCTTGGGCATGTGTAATTTATTTAAGCGTTGACTGCGTCTTCCGCTGTATTTGAAAATAGGCCACAGATACGTTGGAGCATTCTGTGACAAGATTTTGTGAATAAATTTGGCTTTGTTGAAGAGAAGGCGCTTTCTTAGTGGTAATATGTTAAGATATGTATATGCGTCTACACACAGTGTGTGAGGTTTTTGTCTGAAATTAGGCGCACTGCACGTTTTTGTAATGAAAAGAGTCTTTTAGTGTTGGACATGGTGCAGCCATCCCAAATTGTGGAACAATAGTCTAGATGTGTTTGTATCTGGGATGTATAGAACATTTTTCGTGTCTCCTCATCTAGGAAATGTTTGATTTTAGCTAACTGGTAAACTTTTTGTGCCGTTTGTTTGGTCAGTGCTTGTACATGCGAATTCCAACTTAAATGTTGGTCAATTATGAGTCCTAGTGTTTTATATTCATTTACATTTTCAATTAAAGAGGTTCCAATGTAGAGCTGAAGTGTTGTTTTCGGCGAGTTTTGTAATTTTTGTCTAGTTGATATTATCATACATTTTGTTTTAGTGATATTTATTTGCATGCAGTTTTCATTGCTCCACTTAATAAGATTGTCTGTGTCGCTTTGTAATAATATTTCTAGCGTGTTGCAACTTTTATCACTAGTATAAATGGTACAGTCATCGGCAAATAGGTCGCAGGATGAGTGCTCGATGTGTAGTGGAAGGTCATTTATGTAAATGGAAAAAAGTAGAGGGCCGAGAATAGAACCCTGAGGAACACCAGTGTCAATAATAGTTGGGCTTGACAAGGAGTTATTGTACCACACTACTTGCTGTCTGTCGGACAGGAATGATTTAAGTAATGTCACTAGTTTAAAGTTAACTTTCATTGTTTCTAATTTTCTTATTAAAACAGCGTGATCTAACATATCAAATGCTTTCCTAAAGTCTACAAAGATTGCTCCACATATGTTATCGTTATTTATGTTTAGGTGCAAGTTGTCTATCATCTTAGTTAGAGCTGTGTGGCATGAATGCTTTTGTCGAAACCCTGACTGACTGTCAATTAGCAAGTCATTGCTAACTAGGTAATGTAGTGTTGCTTTATGTATGTGTTTTTTCTAGTGGTTTAGAAAGCGATGATAAAAGAGAAATAGGTCTATAGTTACCAAGATTACTGTTATCTGACGAGCCAGGTTTGAAGAGAGGATATACTTTGGCAATCTTAAAGGCTGAAGGAAAATAACTTTTAGCAATACATTGATTATATATAAAAAGTTAGTGAATCACTAATAGCTGGTGCGGCGTAACGCAGTATTCGATTACTAATTCCGTCAAGCCCTGATGAGCTATTATCCTTAAGGCCATAAGATAGTTATACACTTCATTAACTGTCATAAAAGGAATGTCGGGTGGAACTGAGTTTGTACATTTGTTTTTACAGAATGCTGAAAGTTTGTCTAAGTCACTACAGGAAGGTGGTATTGTGGATTTCAGACCGTTTATTTCTGCTTGAAAGTGATTGCTGAAGTCGGTGCAAGTAAATGAAGTGTTGGAAGAGAATGAGTCTGGTGCATTACGTTTTTTCGCTAAGGTGTTAATTGCCTTCCATATTTCCTTACTATTTGATTTGTTCTGAACTATATTTCTAAAACGATTTTTCTTTTCTTTCCGAATTAAATATTGAACTTTGTTCCTGTATACCCTGTATGTGTTGAGGTCCTTATTTTTGTGCGCTTGATCTCTCTGCCTCATAGCCTCCAACACTTCCTGCGTGATCCACGGAGATTTTAATTGTCGTTTGACGCGAATTTCCTTAGCTGGTACGTGCGTGTCAAAAACATTATAAAAAATTTTTTGTCCAGTATTCAATAGCGTCATCCGGATCAGGAAGTTGGTAAACACGGGCGAGAGGTGCAGTTAGCAAGTCATTTAAAAATAATTCCTTACTGAAATGTTTGAAACTTCTAAATTTGATACTTACATGTTTATTTTTCGGAACTTTACATTTATTCTTTGACCATGTACAGCATACTGGATAGTGGTCACTCATTGCAATATTAGGGACAGAGCATTCTATGATGTTTTTCTGGGCAAGTTACGTAGATGTGGTCGATTAGTGTGGTTGATGCTTGTGTTACTCTTGTAGGCTGGTTAACTATTTGTTTTAAGTTGTACGATAATATTATATTTTTCCATGTTAGATTTGAATTGTGTATATCGATGTTGAAATCACCAAGAAGAACAACCTCCTTGACTGTGGCAAATACATTGTCCATCATTATGGTGAAATCTTCGTACCATATAGGTCCTGCACTAGGATTTCGATAAAGATATCCCACCAGAAATGGGCCCTGATTCGGTAGCTTTATTTCCAACCATACACATTCTATCTCTGCTGTCTCTAAGTCGTTTCTGCGGCGAAAATTAAGGGAAGTGGAAATATAAACTGTTATACCTGTCTCTTGTTTTTTGCTTGCGTCTCGCCGAATAGTTTTAAAACCATTTAACGCAATGTCATCGTCTGTTATTCTGTCATTTAGGCGACTTTCTGAAAGTCCAAAAATGTGAAAATTATTACTTAGAATGTATGTAAGTTCGGGGAGTTTACCTAGAAGATGGTAAATATTCAGATGACCAAGTCGTAGACCATCCTTGTGAAGCCACGGTACATAATTACCAGCCATGCTTGTATAGTAAAAAGAAAGATATATTTTAAAAAAACATAAAAAAAATATAATAAAAAAATACAAGTTAAAAAACAGTTAGGCTATGCACACAAAAAGCGCAAAATATTTTTACGAATTAATACTTCACCAAGGAAGTGGAATTCAAGAAATGAGAAATTGCAGAAAATACAATATTAAAATAATTAATACAACTAATAAAAAACAATTTCAACTGAGTATATGAAAATTGTCACAAAACAATCAGGCATACAACATATCACACCAGAACTGCTCAACACAACAAAGTGAAGTTAAACGAGAGATGGAAGAAATTAATAATAGTCACAAGTCAGACAAGTTAAGTATACAACACTTCACACCTTAACACCGAAAATTCTAACAAATTGAAGCTACGCGTGATAATAAGAAATTTAAATTGTAACGAAATAAGTAATCAAAGAAATTTTTTTTTTTTAGAGGATATTAACCGATAAACTATTAAAAGTTCTGATTATTACCGTTGTATTAAAAAATCAACAAATGTTCAAATGGAGTGAAGGCTGTAGTAACAGAGATTTAGTGAAGCAAAGTGTTTGTTCGTCAATAACTGACGTCTCTGCCGGGCATATAATAGGGATGACTTTGGGCAGACATCATTAATGCTTGTCTAAGTGACGCAGGGCTGAATTGCATCAGATAGACAAGTTCAGGGTTCCACTGAGGACGATAATAAGAACTAGGGGAGGAAGCATGGTGATCTCTGATTTCTTCCGTCCTTGTTGTAGTGTTGGTAGGAGTATTCTGCGCCTGGGACATTGGAATACTGTTGGTAGAGGTACCTGAGTGGGGCTGCTTTGTGACTAATGGGGGAAACATGGTATCATAAGATTCGGCTTCCTGATTGAAAGTGGCGTTGTGATAGCTGGAAGGCTGCCTGCTTGCAATAGGTGTGCTTCTTTGAGGGGTAGGTGGGGTTTGTGATGCGTTGTAATTATATGTTGATGTCTCAGTAGATTTCGTTGCATTCTCTATATGGGTTGAGCTGTCTTGTTGTGTCCTTTCTGGATATTTTATGTTTTTGGCCAGGATACTGCTTCCCAGTGTGGATGTGTGAATTTGATCTCTGTAGAGTCGTTTCTTAGGTGCTCCTGAGTTAGATGTAAAGAATGGAGTATTGATGAAGCCAAGGCCGTTTTGTTTACAATAGTTCTGTAGTTTTGTGTTGTAAGTGTCCGCTGTGCGACGCTGAAACCCATAGCATGGTGGTATGATTGATGAAATAAAGATGGAGGCTTTGGGAAATTTTTGTTTTATTGTAGCCACCAATCCTGAGGGGTTTAGGCTCTGCTCATTCATGATATCATTAATTCCTACGTGTAGTGTTGTTTTTGTTATCTTGTGATTAATATCGAACTTATTAATTATGTCCAGTAGTCTTTTAATACCAGCCCCCGGCACTGTCATAACTGAAACGATGTCTTCTCTTGTAGTGGACATTCTTTCACAATAAATACCCTTCAAGAGGGAGTCACCAATTACAATATGTGTAACGTCACTACGTATTTCTTCACTTTGTTTTCTATTAGATTGATGCTGCTGCCTTTTGTGGTGTTCTTTTTGTGGACTGTTGTGATGGCTCTGAGATTTGTGAATTTGGTTTTCGGGCACTGGAACGTTGTCTGGTAGGGATGCTGATACCTGCTCATTTTCTGTTGAACAATCCTCAAGAACTTGAAATCTGTTGGTAATTTTGACTCCAATGGGATATGTTGTGTTTGTGAGTGTCTCTTCGTGTTTTTTGTGTACAGTTTGGTGGTGACCTTTTTGCTGATTTGGCGTATTTTTATGTATGGATTCTTCGCAATCTTCTACTATTGTTTGAGGATGATCTGGTTGTCTTATCTTATAGAGTGAGAAGTCTCTCTGCAGTTTTTCGATGATGTCCTTCATGCTAGAATTGTCTTCCCTCAGAGATACTATCTCCCTTTTAAGAAGTTCGTTTTCGGCCTTGAGCGATGTCTGTATACTAGACATGAGATCACCAATTAAACTTCGTAGCGTGTCCTCCATATTTTGCATTAGCTCCTGGCAGCACGACACAGGTAACTTCGTGGTGTCTTCTTTTTGTTGCTCAAGAGATACATGGTCCATGGGGTATTCGATGGCCAACATAGGTTTAGAAATTGTAGGGGTGTCTGTTATTGTATCCAATACTGCAGAAGGTAGAATTTCTGATTCACTGTGAGACATTGGGTTGCAGCTGATGTTGAGAATGTCGTTGTCGGTAGTAAAGTCACTTATGCCTGGAATCATTGAGTCTACTGCCAAGTGGGGCATAGAAACAGCGGAGTCCATTTTAGTGTTTTCTAACTCAACATCAGTTACAATTTTTGCAGATTCTTTTAATTCTTCAAATTCTGTTTCTAGCCATGATTCGATAGCTGCGGCAGTCCCCTGGGTCATAATTTTGTTCTTAGTGTGATAAAGGTGAATTTTGAGAAGTGGTGTTGTTATAACGTCTTCTACTAGTGCACCATTTATGTCTGTTCTTGACTCTACAAGTCCTGTTTCGTAGAATTTAATGACAATGAAACGAAATGCCTCGTACTGAAAGGTGTTCTGGAATGTTATAGTTACACATTTTCCATGACTTGATAGCTTCAAGGTTATACCGGACCCTGTTCTACAACCTTTAAGTTTTAGGTGAATAGCCCTCTCTTTGTTCAAAGCATAGTTCTTTATGGTCGTTGGTCTTAAACGAGCGTCCCTGGGGCCCACTGTTAGCTGCGAACTAACACCTTCTTCCAAGCATGACATTGTTACATTCCACCGGGCGTTTTGATATCGGTGAGGAACATTGTATACCGGGAAAATTTTATGATGCTTGACGCAACGCTTACCAACAACTGACCTCTTGCTTTGGCGAAGGTCACATTCGGATGAGTCATGTAGTCAGTGTTAAAAATATCCTCCAGTAACATAGAGAAAAAACTGATACACATTTCAACGGTATTCTATAAAATGTTACACATTACATTAACACAATATCATGTTTAAAAATTTCACCGTCTAATAACCAATATACTGATATAAAAATCCACGGAATGTGACTTAAACTTCCTGCGTTAATGCTGCGAAATGTGAGAGCAGATAAAAAACACGTCCGTCCATGACGAAGGGAAGAGAGCTGAAGAGAGAGAGAGGGGCGAATAAAATCGGGAACGCATGCAACACGCGTCGCGCGATACACAAATGCTGCCATCACGCGTGTAAGTCTACATGCACTAATTGTTTTTCAGACGGACAGTGATAAAATACACTACCCTTTCCCAGAGTTAGGTTTATAAATCATAAAAAACTCTTATTAGGAAAGACAACATTAGATGGGTTTACGGTTGAAAACATAACAGTACCCAGACAGCACATCTTCGAAACAGGAGGTAGAAAATACATATTTTGAACGCAGCCACGTAGCTCTTTCAAATTGGTATATTTGGGTTCCTTAGGGCTTGCTGACAAATAATATGTAAAACGTTACGCAAATAGTCCAGGAATTAATAAATTATACCCAAAATAAAATATTGGGGATGCCTGACAGCATGAAATCATTTCTGCTCATAAAATTTTTTTTATAACATGTTTGAAAAAACCTTGCGTTACAGAAATAGCCTACCATGTAAACTCCAAATTGATTGGAGCGCAACAAATGAAAGCCTAACCACGATTGGTCGGACTATAAATACTATCTTTCGTTGTTAGGGGAAACGGGGAAAGGTAACATTTTTTCAAACACTTGTCGAAACGGGGCCTCATTGGCTAGACTCGCTGGATATAATCACTTGGGAGCGTTAGTTCGAAACCACTTGTTTAAATAAGCTTGATAAAGCATCAGTGCGTTGAAGCCAGCTCACAATTTTGCTAAAATAAAAGCCTGGAACATAAGCAGATGGAAATTTGTGCCAGTAATTGTGCCAGAATTCATTGCTAATCAACGTATCTGTGTTTATTTCCATGAAATTGTGGTAAGCTTGAACCATTCAATATCTTTTAATGAAAATTGAATGTAAATTGTTAATTTATGCCTGTATATATATATGTGTAGTTCAGTGGCAAACAAGAGATAAAGCCTATAATGCTCCAGCCTGAACAGAGGGTGTCGGAGGAAAGTCAAACGGCATGGAATGGCCAAACAGTACACTGACACCTAGATGAGTGACTAGAAAGAAATAATGCTGGAATTGCAGAGGCGTAGTAACCATTAAGGAGGTTAATGCTGGTATAAAGTACTTCAGAATGAAGCTGATAGTTGGCCTAACGCTCTGAACTCAATGTTTGTGCTGTATTGTGATCAGTGTAAAAGAGAGTATACGTTAGTTATGAAGTAGAAGGTACATCCTTCTTGATTTCAGGGACAGTGGTCTTGATGGTACTGAGCAGCACCTGGTCAGAGCTTTGCTGAATCCAGTGTCGGACAGCATACTCCTTGGTCCTTTTAGCTATCAGTGAGGTGTCTCCAGAGCCCAGAGGAGAATTCGAGCAGAGGAGTCCTTTCCTGCCGCCATCACGCCAGATAAGCTAACTTGGCCAGCTGAGCTCAACATTATGTCCCCTCATCTTGAAATGACTTTATAAAAATAACATTCAGAGGGGAATTTAATTGTCTTAATATCAGGAACTGAGAACATCTCCAATACTAGTCCCAAAAGACAAACTATTGAAGTCATGATGACAAATACCAACAGAGCTTGAACAAAACAAAACCAGTATTACCTCATTTTACTACTACACAACTGACACACATAGAATATTTGTAATAATATATGTCACTACAATATTCATATTAAATACATTCTGTACATAACTTGTAATTTAAATTGATTGTGATTCCTGGTTCCCTTGTAGTTGAATCAGGACACATATTCATTCATGCCAGTAATGAATACATATTGTTATTTGAAAAGTTACGAGTGACTTCTTTAAGATATTCTCATAGAGTGTTATATGTATGTGAGTGTCACAGTGTTGTTAAGAGTAGTGGATTAAATTAAATTGTTTATCTGTCTGTTGTTGTGACTTACACTTCATCATACACATACCCTAGACACATAACGTAGTCATCACACTATTCCAGAATAATTCTGACTGAGATATATAGATATGTGGTAGCAAGTAAGGTTATATATAATACACTACTCTTATTAGATATATATACCTTCACAGCTGATCTCAGTCAGTACACTAAGTCCCCTATAAATATTTATAACATCCCACTTCACCACATATATTGGGGTCTCGCTCTTGGGATTTTGAATCTTTCCCTATTAAAAATATTGGGGGTAATTCACTTCAGGGAATATAAGAATTAAAAGGTATCCTTGGGTGGAATTAAATAAGGTTGAGCTCACGGTGCCTGTGTTGTCCATTAGAGATTGAATTGTTGGTTAGACATTGTATAAATTTACATAATAGACAATGGCGGACCTGGCCAAATTTCGATCTGCTGCGGTTCAGACTGCAAAAGAGTTAGGATTAGATGGGCAAGTTATGGTTGCCTATGTCACGACGGAATGTGACAAATTTATTGAACGTGAAGAAAGAAGGTTTGAAGCCGAAAGAAAGTTAGAGGCTGACAAGGAAATTAAGAAGTTACAGTTTGAAGCTGAGGCTGAGACTAAGAGGTTGCAGATTGAGGCTGAGGCTAAGAAATTGGAGGCAGAAAGAGAAGACAAAAGATTAGCTGCAGAAGAGAGGAAATTAGCTGCAGAAAGGGAAGCAGAAGATAAAAGATTACAAAGGGAACATGAGTTACGACTAAGGGAGTTTGAGTTTCAAGGCCATGCTCCTGAAAATGGTGCCAGTCCCTTTGCCTCTGATGCTACGGTTACTCAAGGAGCCTCAACCTCAGCTATGAATTTTCATTTAGATCATTTTGTTGAGAAAGACGATGATATAGAGAGCTACCTAAATAGGTATGAACTATTAGCTACCACGTATGGGTTAGAGAGAGAAAGGTGGAGCTTAAAGTTATCTCAGGGACTTCATGGGGCAGCTTATGAAGTTTTTGCAAAAATGAGCAGAGGTGATCAGGAAAATTATGACATGCTAAAGCAGGCTCTTTTGTTAAGGTATGAAAAGAATGCAGAATTTTATAGGAAAAAATTTAGGAATGCTAAACTACTGTCAGGTGAAACATATCACCAGTTCTCTGCACGAATAGAGACATACTTGGAGAAATGGACTTCTCTGGGGAAAACCCAAGATCTTAAGGAAATGGTCCTTATAGAGCAACTAAGAGAGTCCATGGCTCCAGACCTGAGAAAGTTTCTCATGGAACAAGGTGCAGAGAGGCTGAATGAGTTGCTAAATGTTGCTGAAAGGTATCAAGCAGCTCAAGCAGAGGTAACAGGTAATAAAAAGAAACAGGTGGACAACTTTAGGGCACCACAGAACTTTAATAAATTTGATCCTAAGGATCAAAATAAAGGTAAGCACCAATTTGATAGGCCACGGTATGAAAATAAAAAATAAATTCCCACAATTCGATGAAAGGAAATATAATGAAAGAAAATCTTTCAACCAAGGAAAAAGGTGGTGTAAGAATTGTCAGATGGACAATCATGACACTGACCATTGTAGAAGGAAACCTGTGTATATGGCAACCCTTCAGGTCAGGTCGACCTCAAGACAGGAGGAGGATATTATGCTAGATACCACTCCAGAAGAGATGAGGAAGGCACAGGCTGGGGATAAAACACTCAAGCCTTGTTTCAGAAAATTGTCAACTTGTCATACAACTCCAGGCAAGGGAGATTTTTACATGAAAAACAAGTTGATGTATAGGAAGACTGGAGCTAGATCCAATGGTCACGGACAGCTGGTTCTTCCAAAAAGATATAGGACAGAATTAATAAGGAGTCTACATGTGAAACCAGATGGGGACCATGAGAAAATAGGTACCATCATTCAAAAGGTGGCTCACAATTATTATTGGCCCAAAGCAAGATGGGACATTGAGAACTTTGTAGAAAGGTGTAGCATAGCACATGAGGGAACACCCACAAGTGGGAACATGGATCAGGACCTGGACACGCCATGGGGCAAAATCAGGCCTAACAATAAAAGGAAAAATAAATTTGATAAAGTGGACCAAATGGAATGGGAAGCCCCTTTTCACGGACAAGCTTCACTTAACTGTTTTACAATGGCCACTATGCGGAGAGTGCAAACAGATGTCTTACCCCAGGATAAGCCGAAAATCCCTCAATCGGACTTAAACAAACTGGAGGAAGAGGATGTAGAGAGGAAATCTCTCATCAAGAATTTTAAGTGGGGAGACAGCCCCAAGAGAAAAATTGGTAGCGGTCGTTTTGTGAATGATAATTCTGGGAGGAAAAATCATCACTATAAAGCTTCGAGTGGAAGAGACCATACCGGTGCATGGACAAATAGGTCCACACAATTAAAGGTCCATATGTAGCTTTGTTAAGAACGTGGACTGATGAAAAGGCAGAGGAAAACATTACATCTTCATACCAATATGTTAATGAGCTGACCACTCGGTTGAAAACTGGCTGGAAACTTGCCAATGAAAATTTGAAACAAGCCAGGAAGAAACATGCTGCCTATTATAACAGGAAGGCGAAAGACAGAAATTTGGCTGTGGGAGAGAAGGTACTGCTTCTTTTGCCCGGGAGTCAGAATAAGTTACAAATTGGATGGCAGGGTCCATATACAGTTCTAGAGAAGGTGTCTAGGACAAATTATAAGATAGATAAGAAGGGGAAAGAAAAAATCTATCATGTGAATCTCCTGAAGAAATATTTGGAAAGAGAACATCAGGAAGAGACACACTTGTTGACCTTGTCCATCGCCATGGAGATGAAAAAGGAACCACTTTCATCATTTGAATATCCATTACACCCCTGTGAGACAGCAGCACAGGTGAAAAATCAGTACACATTTAACGAAAACTCAGAAAGAGAGAGTGCAACAGGTTCTGAATAATCATGCAGAGGTGTTAACAGACCGACCAGGGCATACAAACCTATTGGAATATGATATGAAACTGATAGACCCCACACCTGTCTGTATGAAACCATATTCGATTCCGTTTGCTAAGGAGAAAGCTTTGAAGGAAGAGATAGACTATCTGTTGAAGGAAGGAATTATTTCGCACAGTGAGTCTTCGTATAGTTCCGGTGTTGTACTTTTAAGGAAGCCCTCTGGAGAACATAGACTCTGTATAGATTACAGGAGACTGAACGCTATTACAGAAGGACAGGTGGATCCATTGCCGGATACAAATCAGCTGTTTGCCAGACTAAATAAAGCTAAATATTTCTCAAAAGTGGATCTGAGTAAAGGATACTATCAGATTCCAGTAAAGCCTGAGGTTAGACCATACTTAGCTTTTAGTACCTCAGAAGGACACTATGAGTTTAATAGATTGCCATTTGGATTGAAGAATGCGCCTAGTGTCTTCTCTAGAATGATGAGAAAATTATTGGATCCTCTGAATAATCCCTGTATAACAAATTTTATGGATGATATCCTTATAGCAACAGAAACATTTGAGGAACACATTGACTCTCTGAACATGCTGTTTGATCGACTTAGGGAGGCAAATTTAACAGCCCGACCAACAAAATGTTGCGTTGGATGTAAAGAATTGGAATTTTTGGGACACACAGTTTATCAGGGAAACATGACCCCTGACCCAAAGAATTTAGAGAAACTACAGAAAGCCCCGAGACCACAAACCAAGAAGGACGTGAGATCCTTTGTCTCATTATGTGGTTTCTACCAGAAGTATATCAAAAACTTTAATTCCATATGTGCACCTTTAACGGAATTGACACGTAAAGGACATCCAGATCGCATTACATGGACACCACAATGTGAAATGACTTACCAAGAATTGAAGGAAAAGCTCACAAGTAAACCCATTTTGAAATTACCTGACTTAAGTCAAGAATTCATTGTAAGGACGGATGCAAGTAATATTGGGTTAGGTGCAACTCTACTACAGAAATCAGATGCCTTGGATGGGGAATTAAGCCCAGTGGCATATGCTAGCAGAAAGTTGAATAAAGCTGAAATCAACTACTCAACTAGCGAAAAAGAATGTCTTGCAGTAATATGGGCGATAAAGAAATTCAATATTTATCTATATGGGAAGGCATTTAAGTTGCAAACAGATCACAAACCTTTATCGTTTCTAGCACAGGCTAAGCATGAGAACTCCAGGTTACTCCGATGGTCTTTACTTTTGGCTCCATATAATTTTAGCATTGAGTATATATCTGGAAAAACCAATTTGGGAGCGGATTTTTTAAGCCGCCATCCGTGTGATGAGAATCACCGTAAACCCCAGAAATAATAATGAATTTCTCTATGTGTATATAGAATAAAGGACTGACATATAATGTCTGTTTTAAGAGGGGAGGTGTCGTGGAATATTCTAATCCACATATATAAATTATCAAGTAAATATAAAGCCTAATAAATACATATAATAAATAAAGGAAGAAGAATGGTAAAGAACAGTGCTGTCACAATGACTGTACTCGAAATCCCCCTTGTTTTATGCTTCGTCTGCAAATTGTAACGCTTTCACGTTGATAGTAAAAGCTTACTGTATTATTACCCGCTTTCTTCAATGAAACGTGTGCTGCATTTCTAAGAAAAACATTGAGAGGCCCTGCGTAATGACCTAAATTAATCCTAACATTAATTATATTACGTTACCAAAACGAACGAACAGATGGACTCAAATATAGAGAGAGAGAGAGAGAGGGGCGAATAAAATCGGGAACGCATGCAACACGCGTCGCGCGATACACAAATGCTGCCATCACGCGTGTAAGTCTACATGCACTAATTGTTTTTCAGACGGACAGTGATAAAATACACTACCCTTTCCCAGAGTTAGGTTTATAAATCATAAAAAACTCTTATTAGGAAAGACAACATTAGATGGGTTTACGGTTGAAAACATAACAGTACCCAGACAGCACATCTTCGAAACAGGAGGTAGAAAATACATATTTTGAACGCAGCCACGTAGCTCTTTCAAATTGGTATATTTGGGTTCCTTAGGGCTTGCTGACAAATAATATGTAAAACGTTACGCAAATAGTCCAGGAATTAATAAATTATACCCAAAATAAAATATTGGGGATGCCTGACAGCATGGAATCATTTCTGCTCATAAAATTTTTTTATAACATGTTTGAAAAAACCTTGCGTTACAGAAATAGCCTACCATGTAAACTCCAAATTGATTGGAGCGCAACAAATGAAAGCCTAACCACGATTGGTCGGACTATAAATACTATCTTTCGTTGTTAGGGGAAACGGGGAAAGGTAACATTTTTTCAAACACTTGTCGAAACGGGGCCTCATTGGCTAGACTCGCTGGATATAATCACTTGGGAGCGTTAGTTCGAAACCACTTGTTTAAATAAGCTTGATAAAGCATCAGTGCGTTGAAGCCAGCTCACAACGCTCACAATTTTGCTAAAATAAAAGCCTGGAACATAAGCAGATGGAAATTTGTGCCAGTAATTGTGCCAGAATTCATTGCTAATCAACGTATCTGTGTTTATTTCCATGAAATTGTGGTAAGCTTGAACCATTCAGTATCTTTTAATGAAAATTGAATGTAAATTGTTAATTTATGCCTGTATATATATGTGTAGTTCAGTGGCAAACAAGAGATAAAGCCTATAATGCTCCAGCCTGAACAGAGGGTGTCGGAGGAAAGTCAAACGGCATGGAATGGCCAAACAGTACACTGACACCTAGATGAGTGACTAGAAAGAAATAATGCTGGAATTGCAGAGGCGTAGTAACCATTAAGGAGGTTAATGCTGGTATAAAGTACTTCAGAATGAAGCTGATAGTTGGCCTAACGCTCTGAACTCAATGTTTGTGCTGTATTGTGATCAGTGTAAAAGAGAGTATAAGTTAGTTATGAAGTAGAAGGTACATCCTTCTTGATTTCAGGGACAGTGGTCTTGATGGTACTGAGCAGCACCTGGTCAGAGCTTTGCTGAATCCAGTGTCGGACAGCATACTCCTTGGTCCATTTAGCTATCAGTGAGGTGTCTCCAGAGCCCAGAGGAGAATTCGAGCAGAGGAGTCCTTTCCTGCCGCCATCACGCCAGATAAGCTAACTTGGCCAGCTGAGCTCAACATTATGTCCCCTCATCTTGAAATGACTTTATAAAAATAACATTCAGAGGGGAATTTAATTGTCTTAATATCAGGAACTGAGAACATCTCCAATACTAGTCCCAAAAGACAAACTATTGAAGTCATGATGACAAATACCAACAGAGCTTGAACAAAACAAAACCAGTATTACCTCATTTTACTACTACACAACTGACACACATAGAATATTTGTAATAATATATGTCACTACAATATTCATATTAAATACATTCTGTACATAACTTGTAATTTAAATTGATTGTGATTCCTGGTTCCCTTGTAGTTGAATCAGGACACATATTCATTCATGCCAGTAATGAATACATATTGTTATTTGAAAAGTTACGAGTGACTTCTTTAAGATATTCTCATAGAGTGTTATATGTATGTGAGTGTCACAGTGTTGTTAAGAGTAGTGGATTAAATTAAATTGTTTATCTGTCTGTTGTTGTGACTTACACTTCATCATACACATACCCTAGACACATAACGTAGTCATCACACTATTCCAGAATAATTCTGACTGAGATATATAGATATGTGGTAGCAAGTAAGGTTATATATAATACACTACTCTTATTAGATATATATACCTTCACAGCTGATCTCAGTCAGTACACTAAGTCCCCTATAAATATTTATAACATCCCACTTCACCACAAAGGACAAGATCAAGACATTGACAAGAATGATTCTATCAAAATGACCTTTCAACGCAAGGGACAGGATGCTGAGAGACTCATCACATCAAATCTTTCATGAGAAGACGGCGGATGACTTGATATGATACACTATTTTTTTTCTTCTCCTTTTTAAAGAAAAAAAAAAAAACCCCCCCCCCCCCCACTCCCCCCCCCCCCCCCCCCACAAACCCCCCCCCCCCCCCCCCCCCAACCCCCCAAAAACCCCTCCACACCTACCCCCCCCCAAAACCCCCCCCCACCACCCAAACCCCCACAACAACCCCCCCAAACACCACCCCCCCCCCCCCCCAACCAACCCCCCCCCCCACCACCCCCCACACCCCCCCCACAATCAAACCCCCCCCAACCCCCCCCCCCCCCCCAAAACCCCCCCACAACACACCCCCCCAACCAACCCCCCCCACACCCCCACCCCAACCCCCCCCCCCCCACCCCCACAACCCCCACCCCCCCCCTCAAACCCCCACATACAATAAAAAATTAAATACCCCATCACCCCCCCCCCCCCCCCCCCCCCCCCCCCCCCCCACCCCCCCCCCCCCCCCCCCCCCCCCCCCCCCCCCCCCCCCCCCCCCCCACCCCCCCCCCCCCCCCCCCCCCCCCACCCCCCCCATACCCCCCATCCCCACCCCCCCCCCCACCCCCCCCCCCCCCAAACCCCAAAAACCCCCCCCAACCCACCCCCCCCCCCCCCCCCCCCCCCCCCCCCCCCCCCCCACCCCACCCCCCCCCGCCCCCAACCCCCCCCACCCCCCCCACCCCCCCCCAACCCCCGTAACCCCCAACCCCCCCCCCGCGCACCCCCCCCCCCCTTCCTC
>JAMPIV010003043.1:0-2500 GCA_024509875.1 Oreohelix idahoensis | reverse complement strand
ACACCCCCCCCCCCAACAAATACCCCCCCCCCCCCCCACCCCCCCCCCCACCCCCCAAAACCCCCACCCAACCCCACAAAAACCACACCACACCCAACAACCAAACCACCCCACCCCCCCCCCCCCCCCACCCCCCCCCCCAAACCCCCCTCCCCTCCCCCAACCCCCAACCCCCCCATCCCCCCCCCCCCCCCCCCAAAAAAACCACCAAACCCCACCCCCCTTACCCCAACAACCCCCCCAAACCCACCAACCCAAACCCCCCCCCCCCCCCCTCCCCATAAAAACCCACACCCCCCCCCCCCCCACCCCCCATACCACTCCCCAACCCCAACAAACCCAACAACACCCATCCCCCAAACACCCCCCACAAACCAAAAAAAACACCCAAACCAAAACCCCACAACTAAACCCCCAACCCCCCACAAAACCCCCCCCCCCCCAACCCCCATATACAAACACCCAAACAAAAAAACCCCACACCCAAAACCACCCCCCCCAAATCCCCAAACCCCCCCACCCCACCCCCCCCCACCCCCCACCAAACCAAACACCACACCCCACCCCCCCAAACCCCCAAAACCCCCCCCACAACCCAACCCCCCCCCACCCCCCCCCCACCCCCCCAGCCCTACCCCCACCCCCCCCCCCCCAAACACCCCACACCACCTCCCATACCAACCCCCCCCCCCCCCCAACCCCCCCCCCCCCCACCCCCCAAACCAAAAACCCACCCCCCCCCCCCCCCAACCCCCCAACCCCCCCCCCCCCCCCCCCCAACCCCCCCCCCCCCCCCCCCCCCCCCCCCACCCCCCCAGTCCAACATACCCCCCCCCCCCCCCCCCCCCCCCTCCCCCCCCCCCCCCCACCCCCCCACCCCCCCCAACCACCCCCACCACCCCCCCCCCCACCCACCCCCCCCCCCCACCAAATTCCTTGGACCCCCCCCAAACCCCCCCCCCCAAACCCAATCCCCCCCCCCCAACCCCCACAATCAAAAAACCCCCCCAACCCCCCCCCCCCCCCCCAACCCCCCCCCCAAAAAAAAAAAACCCCCCCCCCCCCCCAAAAAACCCCCAACCAAACCCCCCCCCCCCCCCAACCCCCAACCCCCCCCCCCCCCCCCCCCCCACCCCCCCCCCCCCCCCCCCCACACCTTAAATCCCCAACAAACCCCCATAACCCCCCCCCCCCCCCCCCCCCCCCCCCCACCCCCCCACCCCCCCACCACCCCCCCCCCCCCCCCCCCCCCCCCCCCCCCCCCCCCCCCCCCCTCCCCCCCCCCCTCCCCCCCCCCCCCCCCCCCCCACCCCCCCCCTCCCCTCCCCCCCCCCCCCCCCCCCCCCCCCGCCCCCCCCCCCCCCCCCCCCTCCCCCTCCCCCCCCCCCGCCCCCCCCCCCCCCCCCGCACCACCCCCCACCCCCCCCCCCCCCCCCCCCCCCCCCACCCCACCCCCCACCCCCCACACCCCCCCACCCCCCACCCCCAACCCCCCCCCCCGGCTGGACAAGGAATTTTTTATAAAGAAGAAGAGGTTGCAATTGAGAAGCTGAGGCACAACGAGGAGCCTACAGAGGTTGCAAGAGTTGCGGCTGAGGCTAAGAAATTTGGAGGGCCGAACGAGAAGAGGACAAAAAAGCTTCGGAGCCTGCAGACCCTGCATAAAGAGGAAATAAAGCTTCAGAAAAGGAAGAGCCAGTAAGATAAACAGCTCTATTACAAACAAAGGGGGGAAAACACCATGACGTATTAACGGTTTACACACGGACTAAACCGGGGCGTTTGAGTTTCAAGAGGGGCCATGCTCCTGAAAAATGGTGCCCAGTCCTCCCCCCCTTTTTTCCCCCCCTTTGCCTCTGATGCTACGGGCTGACGTCGTTAAAACCTACTACCAACAAACTACTCAAGGAAGCCTCAAACCCTCAGGCATGAATTTTCCCCATTTAGTATTGGTGGGGAGACCATTTTAGAGGAGAGAATCATTTTTTGTTGAGAAACGAGGACGATGAAAAGAGAGCTACCTAAATAGGTATGAACTATTGAAACTCATTAAGCTACTAAAACCAACCAACGTATGGGGTTAGAAGAGCTCACAGGTGTCGCATTACCCAGTGTAATCTCCCCACAAACCACTCTCAGTCCATGCGGGGCAGCTTATTGAAGTTTTTGTTTTTTTTATTATAGTATAATTGGCAAAAAAAATGCCGCATAGTTATCCATGGGCCCCCTACATCCCCTTCACCAGGCCCCCGGGCTCATATTTTTAGTGATACAGGATGAACCAGACACTGCCCGCCAAAACACTGGCACCCCAATAACGGCCATGCAACCCCCCAGACCCGGTGACAAAATCACCCCACCACCCAGTTCCTTTCTCTGCTCTTCTTTCTCTGAAACCGAATAAGAGACATACTTGGAGAATGGAACTTCTCTGGGAAAAAAACCCAACGAGGATTCTTAAGGAAATGGTCCTTAAAGAGCAACTAAGGAGAGGGTCCAT
>JAMPIV010003042.1:0-88899 GCA_024509875.1 Oreohelix idahoensis | reverse complement strand
CCCCCCCCCCCCCCCCCCTTCAACATCTTGCCATTGTCATATAGCACTTTGATTATATTCACATATTTTGTTGGAAAACCATAGATTGTAAGTATCTTCCACAATGATGGGCGTGTAGACTATCAAAGGCTTTTTGAAAATCGACGAAGGTGATAATAAGTGGCGATTGCCTTTCCACTGATTCTTCTATAATTGTTCTTAGTGTGAATATTTGATCAATACATGATCGTTTCGGCCTGAAACCCGCTTGTTCTTCTCTGATCTTTCGTCAGCATGCAATTTAAGTCTTTCTAACATCATGCAACATAATAATTTTCCAGGTACTGATAATAGAGATATACCACGCCAGTTATTACAGTCTGATAGATCACCTTTCTTCGGTAACTTTACAATAATACTGTCTTTCCATTGTTGTGGTGGTTGCTCTTCTCTCCATACTTCGTTTATAATATCTAAAATTCTCAAGAGGTTGTTGTCATTAACTGCTTTAATCATTTCCCCTGAAATTTCGTCAACTCCAGCAGCTTTAAAATAGGTACCAGAGCAACTCTGGGAAGGTTAAGGCAACCGACGTGATGCTGACCACATCACCCCTAGTGTGCCGATGGTCAAGAAAATATCGGCCTAACACCATATTCCCAATATGCCTCAATGGGCGTGTAACGGGATCCTTTACCTTACTGTCTTTTCAAATGTTTACATTTAGGACACGCATCAACACTGTAATGTTAACTTCTCTGTATACCATGATATTTTGGAATTCTAGTGTCAAAAATCTGATTTCACTAATTCTGCCTTGCCATCATCATCATCACCATCCTGTTGTCTCCCTATGGAACATGCAATCACCACTGAAGCTGGTCACATTTAGTGGAAGCCTGCACTAAACATTCACTTACTCTTGCAGGGGTGGTTTGTGTAGCAATTTATCTTACACGATGAGGTTGTAAGCCTCATGAACAACCTCATATACGTCGCCTTGTACGACATGCCTGAAGTAGCAGTAGTCCTATTCTTTCCTTGTCACGTGAACTTTATTTAGTCGTTGTTTTCAAATTCTTCCATGCTGCACTTTCGAATTCTTTTACTGCAGCGAAAACTAATGAACAGTAAAACGTACCTGATACTTGGCGGTAACTTTCGATTTTTCCTTGTCTCGAAAAAATAATCAATGCTGCTAGAGGGTTCCCTTTCTACTACCAAGGTCCACAGAACCACGCCAAGGCTATAGGAATCCATCTAGAAAGATGAGAGTTGTCAGAAGACTCTTTGGTGAAAAACGTTAAATAACTACTGTATTTAAAAAAAAAGTCCAATACAAAAATAATCATTTTTAACTAATATTTAAAGGCAGTCTTATATATAAATATATACATACATACAAAGAAGAAAGAAAAGAAAGAATGTTTCCTACAAAGATTATGGCTTGGAGGGCTCTACAAGATACCACTAGGTAAGATAGTCACTCATTGCTTTCTCAGTCAGCGGCTAAGGGCCCAAGATGTTATGTTGTTCATAACCTGATCATATGCCATGATAGGCGATTCCAGACAAAGCTGATTAAAGACACCAGAGACCGTAGCAAATGAAGAAACGCGGTCATGAACGCCAGCGGGCACAGCATTCCATAACGCTGATATATGAACTGTGTAATTCCCCCCTCCCCCCTTTCCCAAATCATAATAACTGTCCTTCATCATGAAATGAGAGTTTCGGACAATCATAAAAACAAAGTTCAACTCAACAACGAGCAGATAACAATGTTAAGTTTTCAATAGTGTCATCATTCAAGAGTAGAAATACAATATATACTAATTGTCTAAGTTTCAAAACATACTGTAACGATCAATTAAAAAAAAAATTCCCGTGAAATTTTCGAGAAAATACAGAAAATGTTGATGCGCACTGCACAGTGAAAGCTAAATTGAACACCCATTACAAGAGCTTACGGGCCTTTCAATATTTTTGTGGTGCACTGACCAGCAACCTTAAGTCATGATAAGTTTGACTACAAAGATCTAATGAAGTTGAGATGGAAAGGAAAAGAAAGAAATAACAGGAGAATTAGTGCTGCCATCAGGGTATGCAGCAAACAGAGTGCAACATAATTAGTCCAGGTCATGTTTTGGCGGGTTACTTGCGCGTGTAATCATAACGTGTATCATTTTGTTTTATTTCTTCTTCAAGCGGCCTCAGACTTTTACTTGAATATGACCGAAGAAACCAGTGGTAATCCTGACATTGCTGATATCTCCATAAATTATAATATATCCTGGTCAGGGCCATAGATGCTCTCTCCGTTCCTAATGTGTCGTCGACTACTGCAGCAGATGTAGGGCAATTATTTTATCAGTGCCTCAGGTACTTACATCAGTAGTTACTATCTTCAGCTTATTGACCAGATGGTATCACTGTTGTCAACTTATTGACCAGATGGTAACACTGTTGTCAGCTTATTGACCAGATGGTAACACTGTTGTCAGCTTATTGATCAGATGGTAACACTGTTGTCAGCTTATTGACCAGATGGTAACACTGTTGTCAGCTTATTGACCAGATGGTAACACTGTTGTCAGCTTATTGACCAGATGGTAACACTGTTGTAAAAGGTAGTTCGATAGCAGATATTACTGTAGGAGAGGGAAGTGTTAGAGACTTCACTTTACTAGGTCCAGTTTTGTGAGGTGGTGTGACTAGTTCCCTTCCTCACTGCATTTGCCTTCCTTAACGCCAGGGCAGAGAAAATGCCCATTTACAATTGG
This sequence comes from Oreohelix idahoensis, assembly GCA_024509875.1. Classification (NCBI taxonomy): domain Eukaryota; kingdom Metazoa; phylum Mollusca; class Gastropoda; order Stylommatophora; family Oreohelicidae; genus Oreohelix; species Oreohelix idahoensis. The sequence goes on along the minus strand of JAMPIV010003042.1, from coordinate 86,137 downwards.
GTAGACTGCCGCGTGTTTTTGAACACGGGACCTTGTAACTTCGCCTCGAGATGCTAGCACTATAACAATTTTGCTAATTTTGGTTTTGCTTGTACAAAGTCTGAACTAATACCTGTTCTCTCAGTCTGAGCTGGTCACACGCATCATTTTGATGGCTGTCAAGACACTTTGTTTCCTACTTGTTCACCTATCTGTTTTGTTGAGTCTCTCGGACTCTTAATATATTAAGCTAGTATCAGATTAAATGGCGAAAAAAAAAATTGTACGTGTGGATCATCTTCAAATGGGGTATCAGAAATGAGTTTGATCAGAATCAGATACAGAAACAAATGGAATGTAGGGCATCCAGGTAACACACAAAATGATGCATACTACCATATCAACAGAACAGAACAAGTGTTAATCTTCAGACTTCGCACTGGCCACAACGGATTGAGATACCATCTATGCAACAAGCTAAAGATAGGAACTACCGATGACTGTAACTGTGGCACTGATAAAATGACTGCTGAACATTTGCTTCAAAGTTACCCAACATATGCGGAACAGAGAAAGCGCATATGGCCGACACCAGTACCAATCATGGAAAAGCTCTACGGAGATTCAAATAGCCTCAGACTGATTACTGCTTTCTTTCGAAACATTTAAGTAGACGTCTGAGAGTGTAGGAAGAAGAAGAAAAAACGTGGATATCCATTACAACATGTGGTCCTGTCTCGTGGTCATTTCCTGTAAGGTTTGCTGTTCTCAATTATTTTGTTCACATTTCATCCTGCCACTGACCCACACAACACTAGACTTGTATCGCCATTTTGGTATCTTAATACATTGGTACCGTCAGACAAGCCATTATTATACCTTTTTTTTTACACTAGCAAACAATATCCAACATTGCAATGGAATTTGTCGAAGTGTATCCCGTGTTTGCAGCGAATATATTCTATGCTGACCTATTACTTAATTTCCTTACGAAATAACATATTTGAAGAAATAAACTGAGACGAGAAGGACGTGTCAAACGTATGGATAACATTACACAAATTTACTCAGCAAAAAAAAAAGTATTAATAAATGACGAAGAACAGTAGGCGCGTGATTCTGTTATAAATAGTTAACATAAATCGCAACCAAATGTCACAGACCCAAAAATATGTCCAGATTGGAAGATTTTAACAGAAGGTGATGATACAACTACTAAACAAATTCTCTACTCTAGAAGAAAAAACTGGATTGCAGGTCTATGATCTCAAAAGGAAGATGTGGAAATGTACTATAACTAACAGATAAGAATGGGGATGGACTGCGGTGCTCCAAAAAGAAAACAACAATATTAAATGAGAAAGATGTGACAAGAGCAATAACTGGAAGAGTAGTATCACTAGTGTTTACTCAGAGTAGCAATAATAATAATAACTGTAACAAAGCCTGCAGGTGGAGAGTAATAACAAGAGGCGACTAACGGGTCAGAGTGATGAGCCTCCCTATATTTATATACGTATAACAAATTATGTATCAGTCTCACCTTATAAGGATCTAATTCCTTGTCGGCTGGTGCTCCTCTTCGTTCTGGAGCAAAATAACATGGTGTACCGCCACATTTCCCTCTGGGCAGCGTCTGTTGGTGAGGTAACAACTTTACTGCTAGTCCGAAATCCCCGAGAACAGCATTAAAATCGCCATCTAGAAAAATGTTGTTCAATTTGACATCCAGATGCACCACATTACTGTTGTGCAGATATCGAAGGGCACAAGCTACTTGTGTAACACAAAGTTCAGATAGTTGAAGGTCGAGACCGCCAATGTAAAGATCTAATGAGCCTCTCTGATAGTAGTTCATGCAGATAGCCAGATATTCAGAGCACTGACCAGCGATCATGCAGTACGTCAAAAATGGATGGTCCAAAGACTGCATAAGCTGCACCTCAGTTTGGAAAAGCTTCTTATTCCTTGCTTTTTTCATTTCGTCCAGCAGTGTGAACTTCTTTACAACACATCTGACTTCTGGTTTCACCAAAGACTTGGTCAAAACAATCTCCCCGCACATTCCCATAGCAATCACCTTCTCAACCTGGAACTTAAATGCGGTAAAGAAATCTTCTTCTTCCAGCTGAAACACATCAGGACTCTGGAGTGTAAGTGGTTCAGCCATTTCCTGCAGCAGAAGAGGTTGACAGAGGCAAATCAAAACTGTCCGTTGCAGTGTAGAGACAAACCAAAAGAGCAAATGGAACTGTTTTCGCAACGAGCTGAATATTATACGGAGCTCCCAAAAAATGAATACAGTATTAAGGCCGCACATAAATCTCTCTTTGTAAACTGACTGATCAAAAACATATCACGTAGGTTTTATATGTACCAGAGGATAGCTATGTAACTGCAGAATCATTGCTTATGTAACCTTACAAACGCAGAAACAAAGGACATAGATTTGTCGGAGAAATTTCTCGGCAGAGAGAACACGAATGATCTAACACCTGTGTCGTTGAACATAGCAGTCAGAGAACAATGAGCTGGTCTCCTTGAGTCCCCTAAACCAACAAAATGTGGTCATTGTCAAGCGGATTGACCAATAATGCATTCAAATTTTGTGGAGGACAGTTTTCATTACATCCAAGACACGTGTTCGCACACTGTTGAACAGGAAACAATGAGTTCGTTTGATGTTCCTGAGTTACGATACTTGTTACGCGACCTTTGGAAATGACACCTTTCTAGTTAAGACATGATTGTTCTCGGGGATAGATAACGGACACCAATTATTTTTTTTTTTAACGTTTAGGTTAGCATATCCACACTCCAATCCGACATGAAAGCATTACTCTGACATTTGATGTTTTGATAAGGATAAGATGCAATCGGCGTGTTAATTATAAATCTATTCATTCACTCTCTAATGTTCAAGAAATACGGTTCCATTCAAGCTTTGAATGGGCCATTCTATTACAACCAATTGAGCTCTTTGGGTACACAATTATCATTAATCTCAGAGGTTCAGAAAGTATATTTCTGATGGACGAGATAGAGAGTTCAGTAAATAAAAAAAGACGTTATTATCATCTTCATTAGAGCGTACCATAGGCTGAGTGGTTGTAGCGCCGGCCTCTCTTGGCATAGGTACCAGGATCAAATCATGGTAGCGTCACGCTCCAGTCTATCCAGCTGTAAATAAGAACCTGACTCTGTACTTGAGTTAGGGAAGGCAAAGGTGGGCAAGGAAGGGAACTGGTCAGCTCACCTCTCGAAGCTTGACGAAGTAAAATGAAGTCTCTAATACTTAATTCCTGTATGGGACAACCTCCATGTTTGTTCAGCTCCTGAAAAAAGAGACATGCCAAACTTCCTGTTGAACATCTGTCTCCGTCCTCTTTATCTCTGTTATGTCTGTCTCCAGGAATGTTACTTACTTACTTACTTAGTCGTTCCCCTTCTGCCGAATGTTATTAAATATTATTATATTATTAAATATTATCAGACGATACGTCATGGCCTCAAAACCCAGCCCCCGCAGCCCTAAGTGGAACAGTCCCATTTTCGACGGTTTGCAGCCCCGCAGCCCTAAGTGGAACAGTCCCATTTTCGACGGTTTGCAGCCCCGCAGACCTAAGTGGAACAGTCCCATTTTCGACGGTTTGGCCATGTCTGCATGAATAGAAGATCTGCTACCACGACCAATATGTGAAATCTAGAACCGGGGATGAAGACCTCCAGGACTAAACAGAATTCGCTGGGTGGGTAACACGAGATAACCTCTGTAGGACCAAGAACTAAGTTTAAACCAGGCCAGGAGGAAGACAGCCAACAGGATAATACGCTCTCGCTGGCAAACCTCTACACCACAGAATAGAAGAGGAACGACTGAGTAAATAAGTATATTATCAAATATTAATATTATTATATGTTTATAAATGGTAAAGGTAATTTCATAGCAGATATTGTTGTAAGGAAGTGAAGAGTTAGAGAGTTTACTCTGTGGACTTGGTCCTGGCGACAGGCCTGCAGATTTAGCATGACTACAAACTGAACGCAGAAGAAAGAAGAGAACTTACTATGCTAGGTCAAGCTTTAAGAGGTAGACTGACCAGTTCCCTTCCTCGGTGACTTTGCCTTCCCCAACTCAAGTTCAGAGTCAGGTACCCATTTACAGCATGTAGCCTGGAGCGTGGTGTTACAAAATTTATAACCTGGAACCCCGTAATTTTGTCGCGAGAGGCAAGCTTCCTAACCTCTCTGTCAATCGGTCGTTCTATTATTATATCTGAAACATTGTTTGGACTTAAATACCAAGAAAACAAACAACTAAGAACAACAAAAATTAGTTAAACAACAATACATATTTCTTCTTCTTCTTCTTCTTCTTCTTCTTCTTCTTCTTCTGCGTTCGTCCTGAAAAGGACGTTTGTTACGTTGTGTCGCCGTTTACAGCAAGCTGCGGTATTTGAGCCTTTCGGCCCGACACAGCCGATTTCAGCATGGCATTTTTGGGACCGGGTTAGTCTTCCCTCTTCGATCCCTACTCACTCAGCCAGACTGCAGAGATGCAGCCTGTTTCCAGAACCACCACTTGGAGGTGGAGTAGAGTCTTGGTCAACTCTGGTTCGCTGTCCTGACGCAAGCAGTCAAGCTATGGGCCGCTGACTGCATTCATCTCGTTTGCTGCGTCTTCGGTCCCCAATATATATTTAAATATAATTAAACGGAGAAGTGGCTGAAAATATTACATTTTTTTCCCTTCATAATAAAAACTAAGCGTCCGATTGTCTCTTTGGTTAGAGCGCTGGTTTCTCGTGGCAAGGGTGCGGTTTGGAAACACGTTACTGACACGCTCCAGCCTACCCAGCTGTAAATCGGTGTCTGACTCTGCTCTTTGAGTTAGGGAAAGAAAAGGCTACAGCAGTATCTGCTCTGGGCACTAATCTACCCACTTAATGGAAACTAGTAGCGATAATGGACGATGAAACAGAAGACATGCATAGAAGGTGAATTTATATAGGGTATCTCAGAAAAAAAGACAGTGAATTTTTTAATTGACTCTAATTCATTATTCTCTATAGCCTAACTTTTCAGAAATATTGAACATTTTTTTTAACACGGAAATAGCAATCTGTAATATTTTAGCCACATGGATTAATTATTTAACCTTCATAAGCAATTACTACATTATATTCTTTATTTGTCCTTTTTTAGGTATATTAAATATAATAGTATAAAGAGTGTACAGTCTTTTTAGACACCCTGCACTAAACAGCATGGGAAATTACACTTGTTTTATAAATAAAATCATCAGCACTGAGTGCCTGCTAACATATCTTTGTGTGTTGTTTGTTTATTTATTTATTGTTTACAGGTTTACCCTCCTTATTTGTTTATATGTTCATACTTTTTATTAGAAGGTCGTCATCTGATTTAATGATTATACACATTCGTAAAAAGAATGACATGTTTACACTATACTTAATGACTAAACTATTTATTTTTATTTCTGTATTATTGTATTGAAACCTGGTAGCTTCGCGCTCCAGTCTACCCATCTGTAAATGATCACCTGATTCTAGTCTTGAGTTAGGAAAGGCGAAGGTAGAAAGAGCAATCTTGAGTTAGTCTCTATTTAACGGTAGTATCTGCTATTGAACTACCTGTACATTTTTTAAATTATGGATATGAAGTTAAGATCTTTCAAATAATAGAAAACGTTAAGATCTTTCAATAATAGTTGAACGTTAAGTGATCTTTTCAATAATAGCTGAACGTTAAGATCTTTCAATAATAGTTGAACGTTAAGATCTTTCAATAATAGTTGAACGTTAAGATCTTTCAATAATAGTTGAACGTTAAGATCTTTCAATAATATTTGAACGTTAAGATCTTTCAATAATAGTTGAACGTTAAGATCTTTCAATAATAGTTGAACGTTAAGATCTTTCAATAATAGTTGAACGTTAAGATCTTTCAATAATAGTTGAACGTTAAGATCTTTCAATAATAGTTGAACGTTAAGATCTTTCAATAATAGTTGAACGTTAAGATCTTTCAATAATATTTGAACGTTAAGATCTTTCAATAATAGTTGAACGTTAAGATCTTTCAATAATAGTTGAACGTTAAGATCTTTCAATAATAGTTGAACGTTAAGATCTTTCAATAATAGTTGAACGTTAAGATCTTTCAATAATAGTTGAACGTTAAGATCTTTCAATAATAGTTGAACGTTAAGATCTTTCAATAATAGTTGAACGTTAAGATCTTTCAATAATAGTTGAACGTTAAGATCTTTCAATAATAGTTGAACGTTAAGATCTTTCAATAATAGTTGAACGTTAAGATCTTTCAATAATAGTTTGAAACGTTGAACGTAAGATCTTTCAATAATAGTTGAACGTTAAGATCTTTCAATAATAGTTGAACGTTAAGATCTTTCAATAATAGTTGAACGTTAAGATCTTTCAATAATAGTTGAACGTTAAAATCTTTCAATAATAGTTGAACGTTAAGATCTTTCAATAATAGTTGAACGTTAAGATCTTTCAATAATAGTTAAAGATCTTTCAATAATAGTTGAACGTTAAGATCTTTCAGTAATAGTTAAACGTTAAGATCTTTCAATAATAGTTAAACGTTAAGATCTTTCAATAATAGCTGAACGTTAAGATCTTTCAATAATAGTTGAACGTTAAGATCTTTCAATAATAGTTGAACGTTAAGATCTTTCAATAATAGTTGAACGTTAAGATCTTTCAATAATAGTTGAACGTTAAGATCTTTCAATAATAGTTGAACGTTAAGATCTTTCAATAATAGTTGAATGTTAAGATCTTTCAATAATAGTTGAACGTTAAGATCTTTCAATAATAGTTGAACGTTAAGATCTTTCAATAATAGTTGAACGTTAAGATCTTTCAATAATAGTTGAACGTTAAATAATATCGTTTCAATAATAGTTGAACGTTAAGATCTTTCAATAATAGTTGAACGTTAAGATCTTTCAATAATAGTTGAACGTTAAGATCTTTCAATAATAGTTGAACGTTAAGATCTTTCAATAATAGTTGAACGTTAAGATCTTTCAATAATAGTTGAACGTTAAGAACTTTCAATAATAGTTGAACGTTAAGAACTTTCAATAATAGTTGAACGTTAAGATCTTTCAATAATAGTTGAACGTTAATATCTTTCAATAATAGTTGAACGTTAAGATCTTTCAATAATAGTTGAACGTTAAGGTCTTTCAATAATAGTTGAACGTTAAGATCTTTCAATAATAGTTGAACGTTAAGATCTTTCAATAATAGTTGAACGTTAAGATCTTTCAATAATAGTTGAACGTTAAGATCTTTCAATAATAGTTGAACGTTGAGATCTTTCAATAATAGTTGAACGTTAAGATCTGAATTTCTAGTCCTACCTATTCTTACATCTTCTAGCTCTGCCCCGTGTTGTTCCCGTGCGGAGGAGGGGGAGTGGGGGATTACTGAAGCTATCTAGAATGAATGCTGATTCACAGACAACGGTATTAGAGATAATGATGTGCAGTAATGAGAGCGTCTGGTAACCTTATCATCTCAAACAAAATGCTACAGAAACTATTTTTGTAAGAAATGACGTCAATATTTTGGTGAATGTTTCCTCCAACATGACCTCCTGCAGTCGTGACCCCATGCCTGATAAGGAGCGAAAAATGAAATGATGATAATGATTGTATTTATTGCTGGTGTCATGACAGTTATAATTGTTGGGGTTTCTCTGTACTACTGAAGAATCCACATTTACAAATTGTATGGCTACTGGGTTGTTTTCTTATTGAGATGACAAACAGAGATAATAGGACGACTGCTACCATCTAACAAATCGTAATAGGTAGCTCAAGTGATCGTATGTATTTAGCAAACTCATCATATAAAATAAATTGCTACCTAAACCACTACTAACAAACAATTAAAGTGCTTTCGCGATGGCTTCATGTATAGCAACCAACTGTAATGGTGGGTTAAAGCTTCGGAAGGTGTACAAGGGGACATATTTCTTTATTTTTGGATGCTTGTACAGTGCAGAAGGATTGAAGTGGTATGACGAGATCACTGATGTAGCGCTAATGACAAGAACCAGATAAGTGGCAGTGGAAGAAGTCATGAGAAGAAGATGCTAGAGATGGATAGCACACAGATGGAGGAAACCAGGCAGTCCTTGTTCTGGAATAATCAGGGTAGGAGAGGCAGAGGAAACCAGGCAGTCCTTGTTCTGGAATACTCAGGGTAGGAGAGGCAGAGGAAACCAGGCAGTTCTTGTTCTGGAATACTCAGGGTAGGAGAGGCAGAGGAAACCAGGCAGTCCTTGTTCTGGAATACTCAGGGTAGGAGAGGCAGAGGAAACCAGGCAGTCCTTGTTCTGGAATACTCAGGGTCTGAGAGGCAGAGAAAACCAGGCAGTTCTTGTTCTGGAATACTCAGGGTAGGAGAGGCAGAGGAAACCAGGCAGTCCTTGTTCTGGAATACTCAGGGTAGGAGAGGCAGAGGAAACCAGGCAGTTCTTGTTCTGGAATACTCCAGGCAGTTCTTGTTCTGGAATACTCAGGGTAGGAGAGGCAGAGGAAACCAGGCAGTCCTTGTTCTGGAATAATCAGGGTAGGAGAGGCAGAGGAAACCAGGCAGTCCTTGTTCTGGAATACTCAGGGTAGGAGAGGCAGAGGAAACCAGGCAGTCCTTGTTCTGGAATACTCAGGGTAGGAGAGGCAGAGGAAACCAGGCAGTTCTTGTTCTGGAATAATCAGGGTAGGAGAGGCAGAGGAAACCCATGGAACACACGGAGAAGAGAACTGGAGACAACATGGGATGACGAAGACATAGAAAAACCTGGAGTTAATGGCACGAAACAACAAGACCTGCAGTTGATGGCTGTATCGTCAATGTATCAAAGACATTTCATTTCTTACATCCCATATAGAGCGCCGCATGGTTATAATATTATTATCTATCAGGGTTTGATAGTTTTAAATTCACTGACTTGTACATGCATTAATACAGTGTCACATCAATAATGTTGTAAAAATGCAATATACGGTACGCCTGGGCTTTCAAGCAAAGGTTGTTTCGAAATCAGAAACAGGAACGTCTAGTTCACACAACAAAGCTCTTAACCATCAAAATGTCACTGTCTTTGTTCTGGTCATTTAAGATTTCCAACATTTTCAAGCAAAGTTGGGTTACAAATCAAAGATGTAATATCTACTCCACAGAATTTAGCAAAGCAAATACAAAGGTATCACTCTGAATGTTCTGATAAGAAAGTCCCGTCTTGGAACACTTGAAATTCACCTACCTGTTCAATGTTCAGGTACTTTCTACTTCCACATTTTTATTTAAAAAAATATTACAAAATAACCCATCTTGACTTTAGATAAACCAGATGACATCAAAGAACGTGGCGTTCTGCTGAAATCAATCGCCGATGCTTTATCTAGCGAAGATTAGGACTGTGAGAACACAAGTACAATCAATATATTTTTCCTCTCTCTCTCTCTCTCTCTCTCTCTCTATCTCTCTCTCTCTCTCTCTATATATATATATATATATATATATATTTATTTTTTTTTTTTTTTTTTTTTTTTTTTTTTTTCATGATTTCATCTAACTTGACCAATTTCATGTCTTTCCATGTTACAATAAAATATTCTTCGACTTATTCATACTTTTTCTTATAATTTCATCATGTGATCTCACGTTCCTATCCACTCTTCAAAATAATGACATTTACACTACACGTAAGCACCCGATTGGCACAGTGGTTAGAGCGTTGGTCTCTCGCTGAAAAAGGTGCCGGGTTCGAATCACGGTACCGACATGTTCGTCTACCTATCTGTAAATGGGTACCTGACTCTGACCTTTGTGTTAAGGAAGGAAAAGGCAGCGAGAAAGGGAACTCCACCTCTCGATACTGAACCTTGTATGGTGAAGTCTCCAACACTTTACTCCCCTACGGCTGTATCTGCTATGGGCAAACCTTTACTTAATGACTGCACTATTTATTTTTATTTATGTATTTATTTATATAACCTTTTTAGCTTCGTGTTCCAGTCTACCAACCTGTAAACAGTTGCATGATTCTGCTCTAGATGAAGGGTTGGTAGGTAAAGGCAGCGAGAAAGGAAAATGGTCACCTCACCTCATAGAGATGGGCTTAGTTTCTCTAACACTTCGCTCCCTTACAGCAATATCTTCTATAGAATTACTTTTAGCTGTAGTGTTTGTTAAAACTGCTTTGAGTTTAATATCTCTCAATTGGTACTCGTAGTTAAACGTATATTTCGGCTGCATACTGGACACAACAGTTTAATATCTCTCAATTGGTACTCGTAGTTAAACGTATATTTCGGCTGCATACTGGACACAACAGTTTAATATCTCTCAATTGGTACTCGTAGTTAAACGTATATTTTGGCTGCATACTGGACACAACAGTTTAATATCTCTCAATTGGTACTCGTAGTTAAACGTATATTTCGGCTGCATACTGGACACAACAGTTTAATATCTCTCAATTGGTACTCGTAGTTAAACGTATATTTCGGCTGCATACTGGACACAACAGTTTAATATCTCTCAATTGGTACTCGTAGTTAAACGTATATTTCGGCTGCATACTGGACACAACAGTTTAATATCTCTCAATTGGTACTCGTAGTTAAACGTATATTTCGGCTGCATACTGGACACAACAGTTTAATATCTCTCAATTGGTACTCGTAGTTAAACGTATATTTCGGCTGCATACTGGACACAACAGTTTAATATCTCTCAATTGGTACTCGTAGTTAAACGTATATTTCGGCTGCATACTGGACACAACAGTTTAATATCTCTCAATTGGTACTCGTAGTTAAACGTATATTTCGGCTGCATACTGGACACAACAGTTTAATATCTCTCAATTGGTACTCGTAGTTAAACGTATATTTCGGCTGCATACTGGACACAACAGTTTAATATCTCTCAATTGGTACTCGTAGTTAAACGTATATTTCGGCTGCATACTGGACACAACAGTTTAATATCTCTCAATTGGTACTCGTAGTTAAACGTATATTTCGGCTGCATACTGGACACAACAGTTTAATATCTCTCAATTGGTACTCGTAGTTAAACGTATATTTCGGCTGCATACTGGACACAACAGTTTAATATCTCTCAATTGGTACTCGTAGTTAAACGTATATTTCGGCTGCATACTGGACACAACAGTTTAATATCTCTCAATTGGTACTCGTAGTTAAACGTATATTTCGGCTGCATACTGGACACAACAGTTTAATATCTCTCAATTGGTACTCGTAGTTAAACGTATATTTCGGCTGCATACTGGACACAACAGTTTAATATCTCTCAATTGGTACTCGTAGTTAAACGTATATTTCGGCTGCATACTGGACACAACAGTTTAATATCTCTCAATTGGTACTCGTAGTTAAACGTATATTTCGGCTGCATACTGGACACAACAGTTTAATATCTCTCAATTGGTACTCGTAGTTAAACGTATATTTCGGCTGCATACTGGACACAACAGTTTAATATCTCTCAATTGGTACTCGTAGTTAAACGTATATTTCGGCTGCATACTGGACACAACAGTTTAATATCTCTCAATTGGTACTCGTAGTTAAACGTATATTTCGGCTGCATACTGGACACAACAGTTTAATATCTCTCAATTGGTACTCGTAGTTAAACGTATATTTCGGCTGCATACTGGACACAACAGTTTAATATCTCTCAATTGGTACTCGTAGTTAAACGTATATTTCGGCTGCATACTGGACACAACAGTTTAATATCTCTCAATTGGTACTCGTAGTTAAACGTATATTTCGGCTGCATACTGGACACAACAGTTTAATATCTCTCAATTGGTACTCGTAGTTAAACGTATATTTCGGCTGCATACTGGACACAACAGTTTAATATTTCTCTCAATTGGTACTCGTAGTTAAACGTATATTTCGGCTGCATACTGGACACAACAGTTTAATATCTCTCAATTGGTACTCGTAGTTAAACGTATATTTCGGCTGCATACTGGACACAACAGTTTAATATCTCTCAATTGGTACTCGTAGTTAAACGTATATTTCGGCTGCATACTGGACACAACAGTTTAATATCTCTCAATTGGTACTCGTAGTTAAACGTATATTTCGGCTGCATACTGGACACAACAGTTTAATATCTCTCAATTGGTACTCGTAGTTAAACGTATATTTCGGCTGCATACTGGACACAACAGTTTAATATCTCTCAATTGGTACTCGTAGTTAAACGTATATTTCGGCTGCATACTGGACACAACAGTTTAATATCTCTCAATTGGTACTCGTAGTTAAACGTATATTTCGGCTGCATACTGGACACAACAGTTTAATATCTCTCAATTGGTACTCGTAGTTAAACGTATATTTCGGCTGCATACTGGACACAACAGTTTAATATCTCTCAATTGGTACTCGTAGTTAAACGTATATTTCGGCTGCATACTGGACACAACAGTTTAATATCTCTCAATTGGTACTCGTAGTTAAACGTATATTTCGGCTGCATACTGGACACAACAGTTTAATATCTCTCAATTGGTACTCGTAGTTAAACGTATATTTCGGCTGCATACTGGACACAACAGTTTAATATCTCTCAATTGGTACTCGTAGTTAAACGTATATTTCGGCTGCATACTGGACACAACAGTTTAATATCTCTCAATTGGTACTCGTAGTTAAACGTATATTTCGGCTGCATACTGGACACAACAGTTTAATATCTCTCAATTGGTACTCGTAGTTAAACGTATATTTCGGCTGCATACTGGACACAACAGTTTAATATCTCTCAATTGGTACTCGTAGTTAAACGTATATTTCGGCTGCATACTGGACACAACAGTTTAATATCTCTCAATTGGTACTCGTAGTTAAACGTATATTTCGGCTGCATACTGGACACAACAGTTTAATATCTCTCAATTGGTACTCGTAGTTAAACGTATATTTTGGCTGCATACTGGACACAACAGTTTAATATCTCTCAATTGGTACTCGTAGTTAAACGTATATTTTGGCTGCATACTGGACACAACAGTTTAATATCTCTCAATTGGTACTCGTAGTTAAACGTATATTTTGGCTGCATACTGGACACAACAGTTTAATATCTCTCAATTGGTACTCGTAGTTAAACGTATATTTTGGCTGCATACTGGACACAACAGTTTAATATCTCTCAATTGGTACTCGTAGTTAAACGTATATTTCGGCTGCATACTGGACACAACAGTTTAATATCTCTCAATTGGTACTCGTAGTTAAACGTATATTTTGGCTGCATACTGGACACAACAGTTTAATATCTCTCAATTGGTACTCGTAGTTAAACGTATATTTTGGCTGCATACTGGACACAACAGTTTAATATCTCTCAATTGGTACTCGTAGTTAAACGTATATTTCGGCTGCATACTGGACACAACAGTTTAATATCTCTCAATTGGTACTCGTAGTTAAACGTATATTTCGGCTGCATACTGGACACAACAGTTTAATATCTCTCAATTGGTACTCGTAGTTAAACGTATATTTCGGCTGCATACTGGACACAACAGTTTAATATCTCTCAATTGTACTCGTAGTTAAACGTATATTTCGGCTGCATACTGGACACAACAGTTTAATATCTCTCAATTGTACTCGTAGTTAAACGTATATTTCGGCTGCATACTGGACTTAAACGTATATTTCGGCTGCATACTGGACACAACAGTTTAATATCTCTCAATTGTACTCGTAGTTAAACGTATATTTCGGCTGCATACTGGACACAACAGTTTAATATCTCTCAATTGGTACTCGTAGTTAAACGTATATTTCGGCTGCATACTGGACACAACAGTTTAATATCTCTCAATTGGTACTCGTAGTTAAACGTATATTTCGGCTGCATACTGGACACAACAGTTTAATATCTCTCAATTGGTACTCGTAGTTAAACGTATATTTCGGCTGCATACTGGACACAACAGTTTAATATCTCTCAATTGGTACTCGTAGTTAAACGTATATTTCGGCTGCATACTGGACACAACAGTTTAATATCTCTCAATTGGTACTCGTAGTTAAACGTATATTTCGGCTGCATACTGGACACAACAGTTTAATATCTCTCAATTGGTACTCGTAGTTAAACGTATATTTCGGCTGCATACTGGACACAACAGTTTAATATCTCTCAATTGGTACTCGTAGTTAAACGTATATTTTCGGCTGCATACTGGACACAACAGTTTAATATCTCTCAATTGTACTCGTAGTTAAACGTATATTTCGGCTGCATACTGGAATTTGGTACTCGTAGTTAAACGTATATTTCGGCTGCATACTTAAGTTTAATATCTCTCAATTGGTACTCGTAGTTAAACGTATATTTCGGCTGCATACTGGACACAACAGTTTAATATCTCTCTCAATTGTACTCGTAGTTAAACGTATATTTCGGCTGCATACTGGACACAACAGTTTAATATCTCTCAATTGGTACTCGTAGTTAAACGTATATTTCGGCTGCATACTGGACACAACAGTTTAATATCTCTCAATTGTACTCGTAGTTAAACGTATATTTCGGCTGCATACTGGACACAACAGTTTAATATCTCTCAATTGGTACTCGTAGTTAAACGTATATTTCGGCTGCATACTGGACACAACAGTTTAATATCTCTCAATTGGTACTCGTAGTTAAACGTATATTTCGGCTGCATACTGGACACAACAGTTTAATATCTCTCAATTGGTACTCGTAGTTAAACGTATATTTCGGCTGCATACTGGACACAACAGTTTAATATCTCTCAATTGTACTCGTAGTTAAACGTATATTTCGGCTGCATACTGGACACAACAGTTTAATATCTCTCAATTGGTACTCGTAGTTAAACGTATATTTCGGCTGCATACTGGACACAACAGTTTAATATCTCTCAATTGGTACTCGTAGTTAAACGTATATTTCGGCTGCATACTGGACACAACAGTTTAATATCTCTCAATTGGTACTCGTAGTTAAACGTATATTTCGGCTGCATACTGGACACAACAGTTTAATATCTCTCAATTGGTACTCGTAGTTAAACGTATATTTCGGCTGCATACTGGACACAACAGTTTAATATCTCTCAATTGGTACTCGTAGTTAAACGTATATTTCGGCTGCATACTGGACACAACAGTTTAATATCTCTCAATTGGTACTCGTAGTTAAACGTATATTTCGGCTGCATACTGGACACAACAGTTTAATATCTCTCAATTGGTACTCGTAGTTAAACGTATATTTCGGCTGCATACTGGACACAACAGTTTAATATCTCTCAATTGGTACTCGTAGTTAAACGTATATTTCGGCTGCATACTGGACACAACAGTTTAATATCTCTCAATTGGTACTCGTAGTTAAACGTATATTTCGGCTGCATACTGGACACAACAGTTTAATATCTCTCAATTGTACTCGTAGTTAAACGTATATTTCGGCTGCATACTGGACACAACAGTTTAATATCTCTCAATTGGTACTCGTAGTTAAACGTATATTTCGGCTGCATACTGGACACAACAGTTTAATATCTCTCAATTGGTACTCGTAGTTAAACGTATATTTCGGCTGCATACTGGACACAACAGTTTAATATCTCTCAATTGGTACTCGTAGTTAAACGTATATTTCGGCTGCATACTGGACACAACAGTTTAATATCTCTCAATTGGTACTCGTAGTTAAACGTATATTTCGGCTGCATACTGGACACAACAGTTTAATATCTCTCAATTGTACTCGTAGTTAAACGTATATTTCGGCTGCATACTGGACACAACAGTTTAATATCTCTCAATTGGTACTCGTAGTTAAACGTATATTTCGGCTGCATACTGGACACAACAGTTTAATATCTCTCAATTGGTACTCGTAGTTAAACGTATATTTCGGCTGCATACTGGACACAACAGTTTAATATCTCTCAATTGTACTCGTAGTTAAACGTATATTTCGGCTGCATACTGGACACAACAGTTTAATATCTCTCAATTGGTACTCGTAGTTAAACGTATATTTCGGCTGCATACTGGACACAACAGTTTAATATCTCTCAATTGTACTCGTAGTTAAACGTATATTTCGGCTGCATACTGGACACAACAGTTTAATATCTCTCAATTGTACTCGTAGTTAAACGTATATTTCGGCTGCATACTGGACACAACAGTTTAATATCTCTCAATTGGTACTCGTAGTTAAACGTATATTTCGGCTGCATACTGGACACAACAGTTTAATATCTCTCAATTGGTACTCGTAGTTAAACGTATATTTCGGCTGCATACTGGACACAACAGTTTAATATCTCTCAATTGGTACTCGTAGTTAAACGTATATTTCGGCTGCATACTGGACACAACAGTTTAATATCTCTCAATTGGTACTCGTAGTTAAACGTATATTTCGGCTGCATACTGGACACAACAGTTTAATATCTCTCAATTGGTACTCGTAGTTAAACGTATATTTCGGCTGCATACTGGACACAACAGTTTAATATCTCTCAATTGGTACTCGTAGTTAAACGTATATTTCGGCTGCATACTGGACACAACAGTTTAATATCTCTCAATTGGTTACTCGTAGTTTAAACGTATATTTCGGGCTCATACTGGACACAACAGTTTAATATCTCTCAATTGGTACTCGTAGTTAAACGTATATTTCGGCTGCATACTGGACACAACAGTTTAATATCTCTCAATTGGTACTCGTAGTTAAACGTATATTTCGGCTGCATACTGGAACCAACAGTTTAATATCTCTCAATTGGTACTCGTAGTTAAACGTATATTTCGGCTGCATACTGGACACAACAGTTTAATATCTCTCAATTGGTACTCGTAGTTAAACGTATATTTCGGCTGCATACTGGACACAACAGTTTAATATCTCTCAATTGGTACTCGTAGTTTAAACGTATATTTCGGCTGCATACTGGACACAACAGTTTAATATCTCTCAATTGGTACTCGTAGTTAAACGTATATTTCGGCTGCATACTGGACACAACAGTTTAATATCTCTCAATTGGTACTCGTAGTTAAACGTATATTTCGGCTGCATACTGGACACAACAGTTTAATATCTCTCAATTGGTACTCGTAGTTAAACGTATATTTCGGCTGCATACTGGACACAACAGTTTAATATCTCTCAATTGGTACTCGTAGTTAAACGTATATTTCGGCTGCATACTGGACACAACAGTTTAATATCTCTCAATTGGTACTCGTAGTTAAACGTATATTTCGGCTGCATACTGGACACAACAGTTTAATATCTCTCAATTGGTACTCGTAGTTAAACGTATATTTCGGCTGCATACTGGACACAACAGTTTAATATCTCTCAATTGGTACTCGTAGTTAAACGTATATTTCGGCTGCATACTGGACACAACAGTTTAATATCTCTCAATTGGTACTCGTAGTTAAACGTATATTTCGGCTGCATACTGGACACAACAGTTTAATATCTCTCAATTGGTACTCGTAGTTAAACGTATATTTCGGCTGCATACTGGACACAACAGTTTAATATCTCTCAATTGGTACTCGTAGTTAAACGTATATTTCGGCTGCATACTGGACACAACAGTTTAATATCTCTCAATTGGTACTCGTAGTTAAACGTATATTTCGGCTGCATACTGGACACAACAGTTTAATATCTCTCAATTGGTACTCGTAGTTAAACGTATATTTCGGCTGCATACTGGACACAACAGTTTAATATCTCTCAATTGGTACTCGTAGTTAAACGTATATTTCGGCTGCATACTGGACACAACAGTTTAATATCTCTCAATTGGTACTCGTAGTTAAACGTATATTTCGGCTGCATACTGGACACAACAGTTTAATATCTCTCAATTGGTACTCGTAGTTAAACGTATATTTCGGCTGCATACTGGACACAACAGTTTAATATCTCTCAATTGGTACTCGTAGTTAAACGTATATTTCGGCTGCATACTGGACACAACAGTTTAATATCTCTCAATTGGTACTCGTAGTTAAACGTATATTTCGGCTGCATACTGGACACAACAGTTTAATATCTCTCAATTGGTACTCGTAGTTAAACGTATATTTCGGCTGCATACTGGACACAACAGTTTAATATCTCTCAATTGGTACTCGTAGTTAAACGTATATTTCGGCTGCATACTGGACACAACAGTTTAATATCTCTCAATTGGTACTCGTAGTTAAACGTATATTTCGGCTGCATACTGGACACAACAGTTTAATATCTCTCAATTGGTACTCGTAGTTAAACGTATATTTCGGCTGCATACTGGACACAACAGTTTAATATCTCTCAATTGGTACTCGTAGTTAAACGTATATTTCGGCTGCATACTGGACACACATGGGACAGTTTAATATCTCTCAATTGGTACTCGTAGTTAAACGTATATTTCGGCTGCATACTGGACACAACAGTTTAATATCTCTCAATTGGTACTCGTAGTTAAACGTATATTTCGGCTGCATACTGGACACAACAGTTTAATATCTCTCAATTGGTACTCGTAGTTAAACGTATATTTCGGCTGCATACTGGACACAACAGTTTAATATCTCTCAATTGGTACTCGTAGTTAAACGTATATTTCGGCTGCATACTGGACACAACAGTTTAATATCTCTCAATTGGTACTCGTAGTTAAACGTATATTTCGGCTGCATACTGGACACAACAGTTTAATATCTCTCAATTGGTACTCGTAGTTAAACGTATATTTCGGCTGCATACTGGACACAACAGTTTAATATCTCTCAATTGGTACTCGTAGTTAAACGTATATTTCGGCTGCATACTGGACACAACAGTTTAATATCTCTCAATTGGTACTCGTAGTTAAACGTATATTTCGGCTGCATACTGGACACAACAGTTTAATATCTCTCAATTGGTACTCGTAGTTAAACGTATATTTCGGCTGCATACTGGACACAACAGTTTAATATCTCTCAATTGGTACTCGTAGTTAAACGTATATTTCGGCTGCATACTGGACACAACAGTTTAATATCTCTCAATTGGTACTCGTAGTTAAACGTATATTTCGGCTGCATACTGGACACAACAGTTTAATATCTCTCAATTGGTACTCGTAGTTAAACGTATATTTCGGCTGCATACTGGACACAACAGTTTAATATCTCTCAATTGGTACTCGTAGTTAAACGTATATTTCGGCTGCATACTGGACACAACAGTTTAATATCTCTCAATTGGTACTCGTAGTTAAACGTATATTTCGGCTGCATACTGGACACAACAGTTTAATATCTCTCAATTGGTACTCGTAGTTAAACGTATATTTCGGCTGCATACTGGACACAACAGTTTAATATCTCTCAATTGGTACTCGTAGTTAAACGTATATTTCGGCTGCATACTGGACACAACAGTTTAATATCTCTCAATTGGTACTCGTAGTTAAACGTATATTTCGGCTGCATACTGGACACAACAGTTTAATATCTCTCAATTGGTACTCGTAGTTAAACGTATATTTCGGCTGCATACTGGACACAACAGTTTAATATCTCTCAATTGGTACTCGTAGTTAAACGTATATTTCGGCTGCATACTGGACACAACAGTTTAATATCTCTCAATTGGTACTCGTAGTTAAACGTATATTTCGGCTGCATACTGGACACAACAGTTTAATATCTCTCAATTGGTACTCGTAGTTAAACGTATATTTCGGCTGCATACTGGACACAACAGTTTAATATCTCTCAATTGGTACTCGTAGTTAAACGTATATTTCGGCTGCATACTGGACACAACAGTTTAATATCTCTCAATTGGTACTCGTAGTTAAACGTATATTTCGGCTGCATACTGGACACAACAGTTTAATATCTCTCAATTGGTACTCGTAGTTAAACGTATATTTCGGCTGCATACTGGACACAACAGTTTAATATCTCTCAATTGGTACTCGTAGTTAAACGTATATTTCGGCTGCATACTGGACACAACAGTTTAATATCTCTCAATTGGTACTCGTAGTTAAACGTATATTTCGGCTGCATACTGGACACAACAGTTTAATATCTCTCAATTGGTACTCGTAGTTAAACGTATATTTCGGCTGCATACTGGACACAACAGTTTAATATCTCTCAATTGGTACTCGTAGTTAAACGTATATTTCGGCTGCATACTGGACACAACAGTTTAATATCTCTCAATTGGTACTCGTAGTTAAACGTATATTTCGGCTGCATACTGGACACAACAGTTTAATATCTCTCAATTGGTACTCGTAGTTAAACGTATATTTCGGCTGCATACTGGACACAACAGTTTAATATCTCTCAATTGGTACTCGTAGTTAAACGTATATTTCGGCTGCATACTGGAAACAACAGTTTAATATCTCTCAATTGGTACTCGTAGTTAAACGTATATTTCGGCTGCATACTGGACACAACAGTTTAATATCTCTCAATTGGTACTCGTAGTTAAACGTATATTTCGGCTGCATACTGGACACAACAGTTTAATATCTCTCAATTGGTACTCGTAGTTAAACGTATATTTCGGCTGCATACTGGACACAACAGTTTAATATCTCTCAATTGGTACTCGTAGTTAAACGTATATTTCGGCTGCATACTGGACACAACAGTTTAATATCTCTCAATTGTACTCGTAGTTAAACGTATATTTCGGCTGCATACTGGACACAACAGTTTAATATCTCTCAATTGGTACTCGTAGTTAAACGTATATTTCGGCTGCATACTGGACACAACAGTTTAATATCTCTCAATTGGTACTCGTAGTTAAACGTATATTTCGGCTGCATACTGGACACAACAGTTTAATATCTCTCAATTGGTACTCGTAGTTAAACGTATATTTCGGCTGCATACTGGACACAACAGTTTAATATCTCTCAATTGGTACTCGTAGTTAAACGTATATTTCGGCTGCATACTGGACACAACAGTTTAATATCTCTCAATTGGTACTCGTAGTTAAACGTATATTTCGGCTGCATACTGGACACAACAGTTTAATATCTCTCAATTGGTACTCGTAGTTAAACGTATATTTCGGCTGCATACTGGACACAACAGTTTAATATCTCTCAATTGGTACTCGTAGTTAAATCTCTCAATTGTATATTTCGGCTGCATACTGGACACAACAGTTTAATATCTCTCAATTGGTACTCGTAGTTAAACGTATATTTCGGCTGCATACTGGACACAACAGTTTAATATCTCTCAATTGGTACTCGTAGTTAAACGTATATTTCGGCTGCATACTGGACACAACAGTTTAATATCTCTCAATTGGTACTCGTAGTTAAACGTATATTTCGGCTGCATACTGGACACAACAGTTTAATATCTCTCAATTGGTACTCGTAGTTAAACGTATATTTCGGCTGCATACTGGACACAACAGTTTAATATCTCTCAATTGGTACTCGTAGTTAAACGTATATTTCGGCTGCATACTGGACACAACAGTTTAATATCTCTCAATTGGTACTCGTAGTTAAACGTATATTTCGGCTGCATACTGGAGACACCAGTTTAATATCTCTCAATTGGTACTCGTAGTTAAACGTATATTTCGGCTGCATACTGGACACAACAGTTTAATATCTCTCAATTGGTACTCGTAGTTAAACGTATATTTCGGCTGCATACTGGACACAACAGTTTAATATCTCTCAATTGGTACTCGTAGTTAAACGTATATTTCGGCTGCATACTGGACACAACAGTTTAATATCTCTCAATTGGTACTCGTAGTTAAACGTATATTTCGGCTGCATACTGGACACAACAGTTTAATATCTCTCAATTGGTACTCGTAGTTAAACGTATATTTCGGCTGCATACTGGACACAACAGTTTAATATCTCTCAATTGGTACTCGTAGTTAAACGTATATTTCGGCTGCATACTGGACACAACAGTTTAATATCTCTCAATTGGTACTCGTAGTTAAACGTATATTTCGGCTGCATACTGGACACAACAGTTTAATATCTCTCAATTGGTACTCGTAGTTAAACGTATATTTCGGCTGCATACTGGACACAACAGTTTAATATCTCTCAATTGGTACTCGTAGTTAAACGTATATTTCGGCTGCATACTGGACACAACAGTTTAATATCTCTCAATTGGTACTCGTAGTTAAACGTATATTTCGGCTGCATACTGGACACAACAGTTTAATATCTCTCAATTGGTACTCGTAGTTAAACGTATATTTCGGCTGCATACTGGACACAACAGTTTAATATCTCTCAATTGGTACTCGTAGTTAAACGTATATTTCGGCTGCATACTGGACACAACAGTTTAATATCTCTCAATTGGTACTCGTAGTTAAACGTATATTTCGGCTGCATACTGGACACAACAGTTTAATATCTCTCAATTGGTACTCGTAGTTAAACGTATATTTCGGCTGCATACTGGACACAACAGTTTAATATCTCTCAATTGGTACTCGTAGTTAAACGTATATTTCGGCTGCATACTGGACACAACAGTTTAATATCTCTCAATTGGTACTCGTAGTTAAACGTATATTTCGGCTGCATACTGGACACAACAGTTTAATATCTCTCAATTGGTACTCGTAGTTAAACGTATATTTCGGCTGCATACTGGACACAACAGTTTAATATCTCTCAATTGGTACTCGTAGTTAAACGTATATTTCGGCTGCATACTGGACACAACAGTTTAATATCTCTCAATTGGTACTCGTAGTTAAACGTATATTTCGGCTGCATACTGGACACAACAGTTTAATATCTCTCAATTGGTACTCGTAGTTAAACGTATATTTCGGCTGCATACTGGACACAACAGTTTAATATCTCTCAATTGGTACTCGTAGTTAAACGTATATTTCGGCTGCATACTGGACACAACAGTTTAATATCTCTCAATTGGTACTCGTAGTTAAACGTATATTTCGGCTGCATACTGGACACAACAGTTTAATATCTCTCAATTGGTACTCGTAGTTAAACGTATATTTCGGCTGCATACTGGACACAACAGTTTAATATCTCTCAATTGGTACTCGTAGTTAAACGTATATTTCGGCTGCATACTGGACACAACAGTTTAATATCTCTCAATTGGTACTCGTAGTTAAACGTATATTTCGGCTGCATACTGGACACAACAGTTTAATATCTCTCAATTGGTACTCGTAGTTAAACGTATATTTCGGCTGCATACTGGACACAACAGTTTAATATCTCTCAATTGGTACTCGTAGTTAAACGTATATTTCGGCTGCATACTGGACACAACAGTTTAATATCTCTCAATTGGTACTCGTAGTTAAACGTATATTTCGGCTGCATACTGGACACAACAGTTTAATATCTCTCAATTGGTACTCGTAGTTAAACGTATATTTCGGCTGCATACTGGACACAACAGTTTAATATCTCTCAATTGGTACTCGTAGTTAAACGTATATTTCGGCTGCATACTGGACACAACAGTTTAATATCTCTCAATTGGTACTCGTAGTTAAACGTATATTTCGGCTGCATACTGGACACAACAGTTTAATATCTCTCAATTGGTACTCGTAGTTAAACGTATATTTCGGCTGCATACTGGACACAACAGTTTAATATCTCTCAATTGGTACTCGTAGTTAAACGTATATTTCGGCTGCATACTGGACACAACAGTTTAATATCTCTCAATTGGTACTCGTAGTTAAACGTATATTTCGGCTGCATACTGGACACAACAGTTTAATATCTCTCAATTGGTACTCGTAGTTAAACGTATATTTCGGCTGCATACTGGACACAACAGTTTAATATCTCTCAATTGGTACTCGTAGTTAAACGTATATTTCGGCTGCATACTGGACACAACAGTTTAATATCTCTTAATATCTCTCAATTGGTACTCGTAGTTAAACGTATATTTCGGCTGCATACTGGACACAACAGTTTAATATCTCTCAATTGGTACTCGTAGTTAAACGTATATTTCGGCTGCATACTGGACACAACAGTTTAATATCTCTGGACACAACAGTTTAATATCTCTCAATTGGTACTCGTAGTTAAACGTATATTTCGGCTGCATACTGGACACAACAGTTTAATATCTCTCAATTGGTACTCGTAGTTAAACGTATATTTCGGCTGCATACTGGACACAACAGTTTAATATCTCTCAATTGGTACTCGTAGTTAAACGTATATTTCGGCTGCATACTGGACACAACAGTTTAATATCTCTCAATTGGTACTCGTAGTTAAACGTATATTTCGGCTGCATACTGGACACAACAGTTTAATATCTCTCAATTGGTACTCGTAGTTAAACGTATATTTCGGCTGCATACTGGACACAACAGTTTAATATCTCTCAATTGGTACTCGTAGTTAAACGTATATTTCGGCTGCATACTGGACACAACAGTTTAATATCTCTCAATTGGTACTCGTAGTTAAACGTATATTTCGGCTGCATACTGGACACAACAGTTTAATATCTCTCAATTGGTACTCGTAGTTAAACGTATATTTCGGCTGCATACTGGACACAACAGTTTAATATCTCTCAATTGGTACTCGTAGTTAAACGTATATTTCGCCATTTCGGCTGCATACTGGACACAACAGTTTAATATCTCTCAATTGGTACTCGTAGATAAACGTATATTTCGTTGGACACAAAAGTATATTTCGGCTCGTAGTTACTGGCTGCATACTGGACACAACAGTTTAATATCTCTCAATTGGTACTCGTAGTTAAACGTATATTTCGGCTGCATACTGGACACAACAGTTTAATATCTCTCAATTGGTACTCGTAGTTAAACGTATATTTCGGCTGCATACTGGACACAACAGTTTAATATCTCTCAATTGGTACTCGTAGTTAAACGTATATTTCGGCTGCATACTGGACACAACAGTTTAATATCTCTCTCAATTGGTACTCGTAGTTAAACGTATATTTCGGCTGCATACTGGACACAACAGTTTAATATCTCTCAATTGGTACTCGTAGTAAAACGAATATTTCGGCTGCATCTTGAACCAACCAGTTTAATATCTCTCAATTGGTACTCGTAGTTAAACGTATATTTCGGCTGCATACTGGACACAACAGTTTAATATCTCTCAATTGGTACTCGTAGTTAAACGTATATTTCGGCTGCATACTGGACACAACAGTTTAATATCTCTCAATTGGTACTCGTAGTTAAACGTATATTTCGGCTGCATACTGGACACAACAGTTTAATATCTCTCAATTGGTACTCGTAGTTAAACGTATATTTCGGCTGCATACTGGACACAACAGTTTAATATCTCTCAATTGGTACTCGTAGTTAAACGTATATTTCGGCTGCATACTGGACACAACAGTTTAATATCTCTCAATTGGTACTGGTGGTTTGAAGTATATTTCGGCTGCATACTGGACACAACAGTTTAATATCTCTCAATTGGTACTCGTAGTTAAACGTATATTTCGGCTGCATACTGGACACAACAGTTTAATATCTCTCAATTGGTACTCGTAGTTAAACGTATATTTCGGCTGCATACTGGACACAACAGTTTAATATCTCTCAATTGGTACTCGTAGTTAAACGTATATTTCGGCTGCATACTGGACACAACAGTTTAATATCTCTCAATTGGTACTCGTAGTTAAACGTATATTTCGGCTGCATACTGGACACAACAGTTTAATATCTCTCAATTGGTACTCGTAGTTAAACGTATATTTCGGCTGCATACTGGACACAACAGTTTAATATCTCTCAATTGGTACTCGTAGTTAAACGTATATTTCGGCTGCATACTGGACACAACAGTTTAATATCTCTCAATTGGTACTCGTAGTTAAACGTATATTTCGGCTGCATACTGGACACAACAGTTTAATATCTCTCAATTGGTACTCGTAGTTAAACGTATATTTCGGCTGCATACTGGACACAACAGTTTAATATCTCTCAATTGGTACTCGTAGTTAAACGTATATTTCGGCTGCATACTGGACACAACAGTTTAATATCTCTCAATTGGTACTCGTAGTTAAACGTATATTTCGGCTGCATACTGGACACAACAGTTTAATATCTCTCAATTGGTACTCGTAGTTAAACGTATATTTCGGCTGCATACTGGAAAAAACAGTTTAATATCTCTCAATTGGTACTCGTAGTTAAACGTATATTTCGGCTGCATACTGGACACAACAGTTTAATATCTCTCAATTGGTACTCGTAGTTAAACGTATATTTCGGCTGCATACTGGACACAACAGTTTAATATCTCTCAATTGGTACTCGTAGTTAAACGTATATTTCGGCTGCATACTGGACACAACAGTTTAATATCTCTCAATTGGTACTCGTAGTTAAACGTATATTTCGGCTGCATACTGGACACAACAGTTTAATATCTCTCAATTGGTACTCGTAGTTAAACGTATATTTCGGCTGCATACTGGACACAACAGTTTAATATCTCTCAATTGGTACTCGTAGTTAAACGTATATTTCGGCTGCATACTGGACACAACAGTTTAATATCTCTCAATTGGTACTCGTAGTTAAACGTATATTTCGGCTGCATACTGGACACAACAGTTTAATATCTCTCAATTGGTACTCGTAGTTAAACGTATATTTCGGCTGCATACTGGACACAACAGTTTAATATCTCTCAATTGGTACTCGTAGTTAAACGTATATTTCGGCTGCATACTGGACACAACAGTTTAATATCTCTCAATTGGTACTCGTAGTTAAACGTATATTTCGGCTGCATACTGGACACAACAGTTTAATATCTCTCAATTGGTACTCGTAGTTAAACGTATATTTCGGCTGCATACTGGACACAACAGTTTAATATCTCTCAATTGGTACTCGTAGTTAAACGTATATTTCGGCTGCATACTGGACACAACAGTTTAATATCTCTCAATTGGTACTCGTAGTTAAACGTATATTTCGGCTGCATACTGGACACAACAGTTTAATATCTCTCAATTGGTACTCGTAGTTAAACGTATATTTCGGCTGCATACTGGACACAACAGTTTAATATCTCTCAATTGGTACTCGTAGTTAAACGTATATTTCGGCTGCATACTGGACACAACAGTTTAATATCTCTCAATTGGTACTCGTAGTTAAACGTATATTTCGGCTGCATACTGGACACAACAGTTTAATATCTCTCAATTGGTACTCGTAGTTAAACGTATATTTCGGCTGCATACTGGACACAACAGTTTAATATCTCTCAATTGGTACTCGTAGTTAAACGTATATTTCGGCTGCATACTGGACACAACAGTTTAATATCTCTCAATTGGTACTCGTAGTTAAACGTATATTTCGGCTGCATACTGGACACAACAGTTTAATATCTCTCAATTGGTACTCGTAGTTAAACGTATATTTCGGCTGCATACTGGACACAACAGTTTAATATCTCTCAATTGGTACTCGTAGTTAAACGTATATTTCGGCTGCATACTGGACACAACAGTTTAATATCTCTCAATTGGTACTCGTAGTTAAAACGTATATTTCGGCTGCATACTGGACACAACAGTTTAATATCTCTCAATTGGTACTCGTAGTTAAACGTATATTTCGGCTGCATACTGGACACAACAGTTTAATATCTCTCAATTGGTACTCGTAGTTAAACGTATATTTCGGCTGCATACTGGACACAACAGTTTAATATCTCTCAATTGGTACTCGTAGTTAAACGTATATTTCGGCTGCATACTGGACACAACAGTTTAATATCTCTCAATTGGTACTCGTAGTTAAACGTATATTTCGGCTGCATACTGGACACAACAGTTTAATATCTCTCAATTGGTACTCGTAGTTAAACGTATATTTCGGCTGCATACTGGACACAACAGTTTAATATCTCTCAATTGGTACTCGTAGTATTTCGTTAAACAGTTTAATATCTCTCAATTATATTTCGGCTGCATACTGGACACAACAGTTTAATATCTCTCAATTGGTACTCGTAGTTAAACGTATATTTCGGCTGCATACTGGACACAACAGTTTAATATCTCTCAATTGGTACTCCGGGTTAAACGTATATTTCGGCTGCATACTGGACACAACAGTTTAATATCTCTCAATTGGTACTCGTAGTTAAACGTATATTTCGGCTGCATACTGGACACAACAGTTTAATATCTCTCAATTGGTACTCGTAGTTAAACGTATATTTCGGCTGCATACTGGACACAACAGTTTAATATCTCTCAATTGGTACTCGTAGTTAAACGTATATTTCGGCTGCATACTGGACACAACAGTTTAATATCTCTCAATTGGTACTCGTAGTTAAACGTATATTTCGGCTGCATACTGGACACAACAGTTTAATATCTCTCAATTGGTACTCGTAGTTAAACGTATATTTCGGCTGCATACTGGACACAACAGTTTAATATCTCTCAATTGGTACTCGTAGTTAAACGTATATTTCGGCTGCATACTGGACACAACAGTTTAATATCTCTCAATTGGTACTCGTAGTTAAACGTATATTTCGGCTGCATACTGGACACAACAGTTTAATATCTCTCAATTGGTACTCGTAGTTAAACGTATATTTCGGCTGCATACTGGACACAACAGTTTAATATCTCTCAATTGGTACTCGTAGTTAAACGTATATTTCGGCTGCATACTGGACACAACAGTTTAATATCTCTCAATTGGTACTCGTAGTTAAAAACGTATATTTCGGCTGCATACTGGACACAACAGTTTAATATCTCTCAATTGGTACTCGTAGTTAAACGTATATTTCGGCTGCATACTGGACACAACAGTTTAATATCTCTCAATTGGTACTCGTAGTTAAACGTATATTTCGGCTGCATACTGGACACAACAGTTTAATATCTCTCAATTGGTACTCGTAGTTAAACGTATATTTCGGCTGCATACTGGACACAACAGTTTAATATCTCTCAATTGGTACTCGTAGTTAAACGTATATTTCGGCTGCATACTGGACACAACAGTTTAATATCTCTCAATTGGTACTCGTAGTTAAACGTATATTTCGGCTGCATACTGGACACAACAGTTTAATATCTCTCAATTGGTACTCGTAGTTAAACGTATATTTCGGCTGCATACTGGACACAACAGTTTAATATCTCTCAATTGGTACTCGTAGTTAAACGTATATTTCGGCTGCATACTGGACACAACAGTTTAATATCTCTCAATTGGTACTCGTAGTTAAACGTATATTTCGGCTGCATACTGGACACACAGTTTAATATCTCTCAATTGGTACTCGTAGTTAAACGTATATTTCGGCTGCATACTGGACACAACAGTTTAATATCTCTCAATTGGTACTCGTAGTTAAACGTATATTTCGGCTGCATACTGGACACAACAGTTTAATATCTCTCAATTGGTCAATTGGTACTCGTAGTTAAACGTATATTTCGGCTGCATACTGGACACAACAGTTTAATATCTCTCAATTGGTACTCGTAGTTAAACGTATATTTCGGCTGCATACTGGACACAACAGTTTAATATCTCTCAATTGGTACTCGTAGTTAAACGTATATTTCGGCTGCATACTGGACACAACAGTTTAATATCTCTCAATTGGTACTCGTAGTTAAACGTATATTTCGGCTGCATACTGGACACAACAGTTTAATATCTCTCAATATTTCGGCTGCATACTGGACACAACAGTTTAATATCTCTCAATTGGTACTCGTAGTTAAACGTATATTTCGGCTGCATACTGGACACAACAGTTTAATATCTCTCAATTGGTACTCGTAGTTAAACGTATATTTCGGCTGCATACTGGACACAACAGTTTAATATCTCTCAATTGGTACTCGTAGTTAAACGTATATTTCGGCTGCATACTGGACACAACAGTTTAATATCTCTCAATTGGTACTCGTAGTTAAACGTATATTTCGGCTGCATACTGGACACAACAGTTTAATATCTCTCAATTGGTACTCGTAGTTTAAACGTATATTTTCGGCTGCATACTGGACACAACAGTTTAATATCTCTCAATTGGTACTCGTATCTCTAATTGGTACTCGTTTAAACGTATATTTCGGCTGCATACTGGACACAACAGTTTAATATCTCTCAATTGGTACTCGTAGTTAAACGTATATTTCGGCTGCATACTGGACACAACAGTTTAATATCTCTCAATTGGTACTCGTAGTTAAACGTATATTTCGGCTGCATACTGGACACAACAGTTTAATATCTCTCAATTGGTACTCGTAGTTAAACGTATATTTCGGCTGCATACTGGACACAACAGTTTAATATCTCTCAATTGGTACTCGTAGTTAAACGTATATTTCGGCTGCATACTGGACACAACAGTTTAATATCTCTCAATTGGTACTCGTAGTTAAACGTATATTTCGGCTGCATACTGGACACAACAGTTTAATATCTCTCAATTGGTACTCGTAGTTAAACGTATATTTCGGCTGCATACTGGACACAACAGTTTAATATCTCTCAATTGGTACTCGTAGTTAAACGTATATTTCGGCTGCATACTGGACACAACAGTTTAATATCTCTCAATTGGTACTCGTAGTTAAACGTATATTTCGGCTGCATACTGGACACAACAGTTTAATATCTCTCAATTGGTACTCGTAGTTAAACGTATATTTCGGCTGCATACTGGACACAACAGTTTAATATCTCTCAATTGGTACTCGTAGTTAAACGTATATTTCGGCTGCATACTGGACACAACAGTTTAATATCTCTCAATTGGTACTCGTAGTTAAACGTATATTTCGGCTGCATACTGGACACAACAGTTTAATATCTCTCAATTGGTACTCGTAGTTAAACGTATATTTCGGCTGCATACTGGACACAACAGTTTAATATCTCTCAATTGGTACTCGTAGTTAAACGTATATTTCGGCTGCATACTGGACACAACAGTTTAATATCTCTCAATTGGTACTCGTAGTTAAACGTATATTTCGGCTGCATACTGGACACAACAGTTTAATATCTCTCAATTGGTACTCGTAGTTAAACGTATATTTCTCTCAATTGGTACTCGTAGTTAAACGTATATTTCGGCTGCATACTGGACACAACAGTTTAATATCTCTCAATTGGTACTCGTAGTTAAACGTATATTTCGGCTGCATACTGGACACAACAGTTTAATATCTCTCAATTGGTACTCGTAGTTAAACGTATATTTCGGCTGCATACTGGACACAACAGTTTAATATCTCTCAATTGGTACTCGTAGTTAAACGTATATTTCGGCTGCATACTGGACACAACAGTTTAATATCTCTCAATTGGTACTCGTAGTTAAACGTATATTTCGGCTGCATACTGGACACAACAGTTTAATATCTCTCAATTGGTACTCGTAGTTAAACGTATATTTCGGCTGCATACTGGACACAACAGTTTAATATCTCTCAATTGGTACTCGTAGTTAAACGTATATTTCGGCTGCATACTGGACACAACAGTTTAATATCTCTCAATTGGTACTCGTAGTTAGGTACTCGTAGTTAAACGTATATTTCGGCTGCATACTGGACACAACAGTTTAATATCTCTCAATTGGTACTCGTAGTTAAACGTATATTTCGGCTGCATACTGGACACAACAGTTTAATATCTCTCAATTGGTACTCGTAGTTAAACGTATATTTCGGCTGCATACTGGACACAACAGTTTAATATCTCTCAATTGGTACTCGTAGTTAAACGTATATTTCGGCTGCATACTGGACACAACAGTTTAATATCTCTCAATTGGTACTCGTAGTTAAACGTATATTTCGGCTGCATACTGGACACAACAGTTTAATATCTCTCAATTGGTACTCGTAGTTAAACGTATATTTCGGCTGCATACTGGACACAACAGTTTAATATCTCTCAATTGGTACTCGTAGTTAAACGTATATTTCGGCTGCATACTGGACACAACAGTTTAATATCTCTCAATTGGTACTCGTAGTTAAACGTATATTTCGGCTGCATACTGGACACAACAGTTTAATATCTCTCAATTGGTACTCGTAGTTAAACGTATATTTCGGCTGCATACTGGACACAACAGTTTAATATCTCTCAATTGGTACTCGTAGTTAAACGTATATTTCGGCTGCATACTGGACACAACAGTTTAATATCTCTCAATTGGTACTCGTAGTTAAACGTATATTTCGGCTGCATACTGGACACAACAGTTTAATATCTCTCAATTGGTACTCGTAGTTAAACGTATATTTCGGCTGCATACTGGACACAACAGTTTAATATCTCTCAATTGGTACTCGTAGTTAAACGTATATTTCGGCTGCATACTGGACACAACAGTTTAATATCTCTCAATTGGTACTCGTAGTTAAACGTATATTTCGGCTGCATACTGGACACAACAGTTTAATATCTCTCAATTGGTACTCGTAGTTATATTTCGGCTGCATACTGGACACAACAGTTTAATATCTCTCAATTGGTACTCGTAGTTAAACGTATATTTCGGCTGCGTACTGGACACAACAGTTTAATATCTCTCAATTGGTACTCGTAGTTAAACGTATATTTCGGCTGCATACTGGACACAACAGTTTAATAGCTGCATACTGGACACAACAGTTTAATATCTCTCAATTGGTACTCGTAGTTAAACGTATATTTCGGCTGCATACTGGACACAACAGTTTAATATCTCTCAATTGGTACTCGTAGTTAAACGTATATTTCGGCTGCATACTGGACACAACAGTTTAATATCTCTCAATTGGTACTCGTAGTTAAACGTATATTTCGGCTGCATACTGGACACAACAGTTTAATATCTCTCAATTGGTACTCGTAGTTAAACGTATATTTCGGCTGCATACTGGACACAACAGTTTAATATCTCTCAATTGGTACTCGTAGTTAAACGTATATTTCGGCTGCATACTGGACACAACAGTTTAATATCTCTCAATTGGTACTCGTAGTTAAACGTATATTTCGGCTGCATACTGGACACAACAGTTTAATATCTCTCAATTGGTACTCGTAGTTAAACGTATATTTCGGCTGCATACTGGACACAACAGTTTAATATCTCTCAATTGGTACTCGTAGTTAAACGTATATTTCGGCTGCATACTGGACACAACAGTTTAATATCTCTCAATTGGTACTCGTAGTTAAACGTATATTTCGGCTGCATACTGGACACAACAGTTTAATATCTCTCAATTGGTACTCGTAGTTAAACGTATATTTCGGCTGCATACTGGACACAACAGTTTAATATCTCTCAATTGGTACTCGTAGTTAAACGTATATTTCGGCTGCATACTGGACACAACAGTTTAATATCTCTCAATTGGTACTCGTAGTTAAACGTATATTTCGGCTGCATACTGGACACAACAGTTTAATATCTCTCAATTGGTACTCGTAGTTAAACGTATATTTCGGCTGCATACTGGACACAACAGTTTAATATCTCTCAATTGGTACTCGTAGTTAAACGTATATTTCGTATACTGGACACAACAGTTTAATATCGTATATTTATATTTCGGCTGCATACTGGACACAACAGTTTAATATCTCTCAATTGGTACTCGTAGTTAAACGTATATTTCGGCTGCATACTGGACACAACAGTTTAATATCTCTCAATTGGTACTCGTAGTTAAACGTATATTTCGGCTGCATACTGGACACAACAGTTTAATATCTCTCAATTGGTACTCGTAGTTAAACGTATATTTCGGCTGCATACTGGACACAACAGTTTAATATCTCTCAATTGGTACTCGTAGTTAAACGTATATTTCGGCTGCATACTGGACACAACAGTTTAATATCTCTCAATTGGTACTCGTAGTTAAACGTATATTTCGGCTGCATACTGGACACAACAGTTTAATATCTCTCAATTGGTACTCGTAGTTAAACGTATATTTCGGCTGCATACTGGACACAACAGTTTAATATCTCTCAATTGGTACTCGTAGTTAAACGTATATTTCGGCTGCATACTGGACACAACAGTTTAATATCTCTCAATTGGTACTCGTAGTTAAACGTATATTTCGGCTGCATACTGGACACAACAGTTTAATATCTCTCAATTGGTACTCGTAGTTAAACGTATATTTCGGCTGCATACTGGACACAACAGTTTAATATCTCTCAATTGGTACTCGTAGTTAAACGTATATTTCGGCTGCATACTGGACACAACAGTTTAATATCTCTCAATTGGTACTCGTAGTTAAACGTATATTTCGGCTGCATACTGGACACAACAGTTTAATATCTCTCAATTGGTACTCGTAGTTAAACGTATATTTCGGCTGCATACTGGACACAACAGTTTAATATCTCTCAATTGGTACTCGTAGTTAAACGTATATTTCGGCTGCATACTGGACACAACAGTTTAATATCTCTCAATTGGTACTCGTAGTTAAACGTATATTTCGGCTGCATACTGGACACAACAGTTTAATATCTCTCAATTGGTACTCGTAGTTAAACGTATATTTCGGCTGCATACTGGACACAACAGTTTAATATCTCTCAATTGGTACTCGTAGTTAAACGTATATTTCGGCTGCATACTGGACACAACAGTTTAATATCTCTCAATTGGTACTCGTAGTTAAACGTATATTTCGGCTGCATACTGGACACAACAGTTTAATATCTCTCAATTGGTACT
Source organism: Oreohelix idahoensis (assembly GCA_024509875.1). Taxonomy (NCBI): domain Eukaryota; kingdom Metazoa; phylum Mollusca; class Gastropoda; order Stylommatophora; family Oreohelicidae; genus Oreohelix; species Oreohelix idahoensis. The sequence continues at coordinate 51,187 of JAMPIV010003042.1, read as the reverse complement.
CGTAGTTAAACGTATATTTCGGCTGCATACTGGACACAACAGTTTAATATCTCTCAATTGGTACTCGTAGTTAAACGTATATTTCGGCTGCATACTGGACACAACAGTTTAATATCTCTCAATTGGTACTCGTAGTTAAACGTATATTTCGGCTGCATACTGGACACAACAGTTTAATATCTCTCAATTGGTACTCGTAGTTAAACGTATATTTCGGCTGCATACTGGACACAACAGTTTAATATCTCTCAATTGGTACTCGTAGTTAAACGTATATTTCGGCTGCATACTGGACACAACAGTTTAATATCTCTCAATTGGTACTCGTAGTTAAACGTATATTTCGGCTGCATACTGGACACAACAGTTTAATATCTCTCAATTGGTACTCGTAGTTAAACGTATATTTCGGCTGCATACTGGACACAACAGTTTAATATCTCTCAATTGGTACTCGTAGTTAAACGTATATTTCGGCTGCATACTGGACACAACAGTTTAATATCTCTCAATTGGTACTCGTAGTTAAACGTATATTTCGGCTGCATACTGGACACAACAGTTTAATATCTCTCAATTGGTACTCGTAGTTAAACGTATATTTCGGCTGCATACTGGACACAACAGTTTTAATATCTCTCAATTGGTACTCGTAGTTAAACGTATATTTCGGCTGCATACTGGACACAACAGTTTTAATATCTCTCAATTGGTACTCGTAGTTAAACGTATATTTCGGCTGCATACTGGACACAACAGTTTAATATCTCTCAATTGGTACTCGTAGTTAAACGTATATTTCGGCTGCATACTGGACACAACAGTTTAATATCTCTCAATTGGTACTCGTAGTTAAACGTATATTTCGGCTGCATACTGGACACAACAGTTTAATATCTCTCAATTGGTACTCGTAGTTAAACGTATATTTCGGCTGCATACTGGACACAACAGTTTAATATCTCTCAATTGGTACTCGTAGTTAAACGTATATTTCGGCTGCATACTGGACACAACAGTTTAATATCTCTCAATTGGTACTCGTAGTTAAACGTATATTTCGGCTGCATACTGGACACAACAGTTTAATATCTCTCAATTGGTACTCGTAGTTAAACGTATATTTCAGCTGCATACTGGACACAACAGTTTAATATCTCTCAATTGGTACTCGTAGTTAAACGTATATTTCGGCTGCATACTGGACACAACAGTTTAATATCTCTCAATTGTACTCGTAGTTAAACGTATATTTCGGCTGCATACTGGACACAACAGTTTAATATCTCTCAATTGGTACTCGTAGTTAAACGTATATTTCGGCTGCGTACTGGACACAACAGTTTAATATCTCTCAATTGTACTCGTCCTGGCGGAGGACTGTGGAGGCTGAGATGCAAAGAATGAACCAGAGTTGTGGCACTGTACGAACGATGGCCACCGACCGAGCAAAGTGGAATCAATTTGTTGTTGCCCTACAAGACGCCACTAGGCGTGATGGCCACTGACTGCTTTGACGTTCGGCGGCTAAGGATCAAAGAAGAAGTAGTTAAACGTATATTTCGGCTGCGTACTGGACACAACAGTTTAATATCTCTCAATTATACTCTTAGTTAAACGTATATTCCGGCTGCGTACTGCGCACAACAGATTGAGAACCAACTATACCAGTGGTTCTCAACGTCTTTGTTCTGGAATACTCAGGGTAAGAGAGACAGAGGACAACGAAAGAATATATTGAGAAGAGAGGTTGAGCCAGGCATGATGGGGATGAAGAAGACATGAGAAGCTGATGGTACAGGACAGGAAGACTTGGCATAAGTTTGTTGAGGAGTTGAAAGATGATGAATGAATGAGTTTGATCTTTTTATTCATTGCATTTGTTGTTTACTGGTTTCCTAAATAGATATAATTTGTTAGCATTATCAGTGAGAGGGCTCTCTGTATTGTCGATGTACCTAAGACATTTCGTGTCTTACATCCCACATAGAGCTCGGTATAGTTATAATACTATTATCTATCAGGGTTTGATAGTTTAGTACAGAAAATGTAACATCAATAGTTTCTTAAAAATGTAATATTGCCCGAGGCGTTTCAAGCAAAGGTTGGTTCAATATCGTATACGGCATCGGCTAGTTCAAACAACAATGCCACTTAACCAGGAAAGTGTCGCTTTCATTGTTCTGGTCATTTAATATACCCCGACGCTATTAACCAAAGCTTGGTTTAAAATCAAAGAGGTAATACCGTCCCCAAACAATTTAGCGATTTAACTACCAAGGCGTCATTCTTGATGTTCTGGTAAAGAATGTCATGCCTACGAACATTTGAAAGACACATGTTCAGTGTTTTTACCCATCTGGACTTTAGATAAACCAGACGACATCATAGAACCAGCGGCACGTCTGACACGTGTCGTGTTTTACTTATGATGCTCCGGTGACTAATTCGTTCATTGTTCAAGGCTGGGTTCCTAGTTTCTGCTTGTTTTGTCGGGCAGTTTGTTATCTCATAGAAATCGAGGTTGGATTGGAGATGTGCCTCTTATTTAGCAATCAAGGCAACATCATCAGCAAATGTCAGCTCTGAAATACATACCTGTCTCATCTTCCAATACCCCACTGAATACTTTCTTGTTCTTTCCTTACAAGCCTTGATAACATCGTCCATGAGGAGTATGAAACTCATTGAAAATAAAGTTCGTTCTTTCTTTCTTTCTTTTTTTTTTGTTAGTTTTTTAAATAGCCGAAGAAGGGGGAGGGGGTGTGAGAAGTTTTTACATAACAAACTGGCATTTCAAATGTTATCTTTTTACATGTCCGATTGTCGTAGATTTTTGATAGGAGATTTAAGACTTGGGTTGGTCCCTTCTGAATAGGTTGGAATGAGTGACAGTCACAGTGTGAGATAGAAATACACAATAGATTTCCACGAGTGAGATGATAGAATGTGATATAGAGGCTGTCTCTGAAAGCGAAAAAAATTCTTCTCTCTCTCACCTATCTTCTACGACAGCTTTTACAGCGTCAGACAGTCTAAACACACACACAGACACACACACACACATATATATATATATATATATATATATATATATATATATATATATATATATATATATATATCATCACCTATATTTCTCATCTACTCACAGGTTCAGACTCGCACATATTTCACGGCACGCACGGGACAGTTAAACACACAGACGTGGGAAATCTATAACAATGAATATATATATTAGAACGAGCTGACCAACACGCTGATTAATTTCAAGGGAAATTTTAATTATCATTTAAAATTCCTTCACAATACATAGAAATTACATCAACACATATACAAATAGTCATAAAATATCAAGAGAATGCTACAAGGATGATAGCCCCGTTATGATATTAACTCTAGGTTTAGCCCACAGCCCTGTTATGAGACAGATGATGGCCCAAAGGGTCACAAATACATATGGTTAGGGTCTACTATAGCCCTTCAAAAAGGAACAGTTTAATTAAGCAGCCAATCTTCCGTAAGGAGATTATAAATGTGGGTGAATCAATAGTTATCAAAAAAACTCACTCAGTCCACTTTCACTCGGTTCTTTCATCAGGGTACCCTGGCACACGTGCTTACCTAAAAACTTGATGTTGTTCACAGTCTGGCGCAACCTTAGGACACTTCTCTATACAGTGAGTCTGTATTCTTTGGATAAAGCGAATCCCAGCTCTACAATTACAGGTTTCTTCCACTGTTTTTCGGGGAGTATTCACTTCACCAGTTATGTTTTTAGATTACTGTTCATGTCACTTAGATCAGTTAGGGTAAGCAAGTTTAAATGGGCAAACAGAGTCAAAACACGAGGGTTTTCTTCATTTGGGAAAAACTGACCAGTGGACAACTTCTTTTAACAGATAGTCTTGGTTCACTATACACTCTTTCAATGCTTGTCGGAAATATAAATGTTATTTCTTGTAATTATTCTCGCCGCCAGGCAGCATGTATATTTGAGTTTATTGTGAAGAAATAAAGGCTGGCTCAAGGGCCCAGTATAAACATTTAGTCTTTAGAAAACCGTTAGTGGGATTGGTATTACTGTCTATCTCTGATGGCACATGCACTGTCAGACCAGTGTTACTTGGTTAAAGATAGGAAATGTCTATTCTTCTCACAAGTATGTCTCTTTACTACTAAACGCCGGCAAGTTCTGGGTCACCCCAGTATTCACTACATAAAATGGGAAAACCTCATATTAGTTGACCCACGCACAACATCATATTAGTTGACCCACGCACAACATCATATTAGTTGACCCACGCACAACATCATATTAGTCGACCCACGCACAACATCATATTAGTTGACCCACGCACAACATCATATTAGTCGACCCACAACATCATATTAGTCGACCCACGCACAACATCATATTAGTTGACCCACGCACAACATCATATTAGTCGACCCACGCACAACATCATATTAGTCGACCCACGCACAACCTCAAATTAGTCGACCCACACACAACCTCATATTAGTCGACCCACGCACAACCTCATATTAGTAGCCCTCTACGACATGTTTGTGAGAGAAGTAGCTATATTCTTTTTTTGTCTCATCACGAAGAGCCCCTCCCCCCAGCCAACAGTTCCCCACCGGTAGCTGTCAAATATTCAACTAACTAAATACTTTCTGGGTCTGCTTTCACTGCTACATTATTTCTACATATTCCTTAAGTAGTTGGCGGCAGGTTCTCTGGCCATGTGTCCCTGGTACTTTGGTTCTTCTTAACGTTGACTGCCTATTTATTTATTTTTTTGTCTTTTACTATTTTGTTTCTACTATTTAACTTTCTGTTCTTCCAACACTCAGTTTTGCAGGTCTTGTTTTTATTTGTACGGACTAAGTGACTTTAATCTTCCTTTTTCATGTATCATGCTTGGTGGCGTACGTGATCACGCCTGTCCACAACTTCCTATTTATCAACTCTATTTATCACTTCTTTGCAAGCCTTGATACTAAACTGCCGAGTATCTTCTCTGCCTGTCACCCTCTATCTCTGTTATCCTCTAATCTTGCATGTCGTCACGATATATATTCCTGATTTCTTCTTCTCATAACATGTCCAAAGAACGTGGATTACTTCCTTCTAATGTGATAAATGAGATTCCTTTGAGCATTGGTTTCTTTCAGAACATCCTCATCTCTCTTGATATTCTTTACATTCTTTTGTAAAACCACATCTCTGTGGCCTTCATTGATTTTTTCTTGTTTGTTTATTAATTGTTCGTGATTCACTTCCATAAGACTGAATTGGCCTTATGTAACACTGAAGAACTCTCTTTCTTATTTTTATTGACAAAGTATCTCCATATTATTAATTGTCTAAGTGTCCGGTAACGAGCAGTGAAATAAATCCCGTCAGCTTTTCCAGAAAATATGGAAAAGGCGAACACTGCTCAATGAAAGCTAAATTGAACGCTCATTAAAAGAGCACAAATACCTTTTAATTTTTTCGTGGTGCAAAGACCACTGACCTAAAGGCATGATAAGTTTAAGTTCAACGATTCCAATGAAACTGAAATGAGATGGAAAGGAAAAAATGGCCAGAGGAGAGTTAATGACGTCATCAGGACCCATACAGCAGAAAGGGCTCAACATGATTATACTCCCCTTTCCCGCGTAACTTTTGGCGGGTTACTTGTTCGCTGTTGTATTAAAATCCTTTTTTATTTTATGGAACGCTGCTTTTACCTGGAGTTTTCTACTTCTCACCTTTGAGGCGCATCTGTCATCCAAAGTTATTTATAAACGTGCCTAGGTATTTGAATCTATTGACTGGTTTAAAGCTTTCTATTAATTTAGACAGTGTATTCTGGAGAAGTCATTTTCTTCAAGATGACAAAAACTTGTGTCGTTTTGCTCTGTAACTTTTTCTTTCACCTTTTTGATATAAAGATTGTATCATCATCATATCTTCTTCTTCTTCGTCGTTCGCTCTCAGATAACCACATCTATCTCTCTTATAAAACTAGAAGTCCGTCTCAAGCTTCTCTCATCACCATCCACTTTCTCCCTCAACTGGGTTGAAGAAGGTCACGCTGCTACCATGCTCCTACCATAGAGCCAACAGTTATGGAATATATGTTCCTACTGCCTGTAACATACCGCAACTTGTTTATATTATGTCTACCAACTGATATTCCTGATATGGGTCTTTTAGATCTCATTATACTTTCACTTTACAGACTGAACAGATCATATTTCAGTTCACTCACTCACTCACTCACTCACTCACTCACTCACTCACTCACTCACTCACTCACTCACTCACTCACTCACTCACTCACTCACTCACTCACTCACTCACTCACTCACTCACTCACTCACTCACTCACTCACTCACTCACTCACTCACTAAGTTATTCATTTGCTCATTCATTGTTCTTTAAAATCCACAAAAAATATGTATAGAATGTGAGATTCCTATATATCCACATTGGGATTCTCGCCGGTACTACGGAGTTCCTGCACTGTGCTGAGATCCTCCTTGTGTGATCTAATGGAGGAGATCGGAGTTGTCCGTGTGCAAGGAAGATAGTCATTAAAACAAACACCAAAACCAAACCTTTATTATCTCCACTGCACCCGGTCCCCTTGCCAGAAGCCTGCGCCAAGTATTCACATATTCTTACAAGGATGGTTTATGTGGCAATTTGTTTGATATGATGAGGTAGTCAGCTAAATGGACAACCTCATGTGTTAGCCGATTAGCAGGTCATGCCTGAGGAAGCATCAGATCTACTCTTTCGTTGTCTCATTAGATCCTCTTGGGAACTACAAGATATATTGGTTTTAATACTGCTACTATATCTTTGATATCTTTGTTGTTGTTGTCTGTTTTTAGTTTTCACCTTCTGTGAAGAGAAGCAGACGTAGACAGAAAAACAACTGAAGAAGAGAAATGATGACAGAATTTGAAATGACGATTAAGATATGGAAAGACTTTGAGGTGATGGCGCGCGACACAAGGACTCGGTGCACGTTTGTTAAAAAACTGATGCTCCTTTAAGAGATGAATAATAGTCATCATCATCACCCTTTATCTCCTCTAGGAGTATAGACCTGCAACGAACTTACGCCAAGTCTTCCTGTCACGTGCCATCACCTCAAGGTCTTTCAATGACCTCATCATCTCCTTCATGCCTGTCTCCAGTTCTCTTCTCCATGTGTTATTTCAGCATCCTCTACCTCTCTTATCCCTGGGATTTCAGAGCACGGACTGCCTTGTAACGCTATCAGCAGGCTTCCTTAGTTTGTGTCCAGCGTCTTCTTCTCATCTCTTGTTCTTCCTCTTAAAAAATTCTTCTTCTTCCAAGATCTCCTGTTTGTGCATCACATTTTACACGGCAGAACGCCTTCATACTTGCAAATGTTCTTTCGCTATAAATACTGCTTATATTTTATACGTGGCGACCTACTTTTGGACCTTGCAAAACCTCGAACTGACCTCTTCCGAAGTTGTTTTAGTTATGCAGGTGCTTTAGCATGGAATTCCCTACCCAAATCTGTCAAAACTGATAATTACATCTCATTCATAAGACATCTGTATTCACTTGTCATGAAATCTTGTACACACATTTAATTTTAACGACAATTCGTTTCAGTTATTTCAACGTTTCCATGAGCATTTAAGTGTCATTGTAATATTTTCAATTTTAAATTGAATTTTTTATATTAAGTAGCTTTATTGCTTGACCTCTCTCTCTCTCTCTCTCTCTCTCTCTCTCTCTCTCTCTCTCTCTCTCTCTCTCTCTCTCTCTCTCTTCTCTCTCTCTCTCCCTCTCTATCCCTCTCTCTATGTGCGTGAATGACTTTGAGAAAATGTACTATGTGTATGCTCAGTTTCTGATTGTGATGATAATATTAATTAATCCTGTCTGAAGTTGTTAATATTTTAATTTTAATTTGTAAAACGCTGAAAATTGTATTGCAGGGCAGAAATGTAACAAAGCAATTATGCCTATTTTTTTACCCTGATGAAATAAAGAGTTCGTTCGTTCGTTCCTATGGCGCTTGTAGATGAAGGATAATGGTTAATGATATTCCTTATCACAGCCCTGTGTTTCTTGTCTTCGTTTTCAATTTGATTATCACTGACGACAGGTAGTTAGAAATGTTCCTGTTGTTATAGCAGTCAACCAGTACCCTCTAACTCCCCAAGGAGCATAGATCTTCAACAAACACATGCCACGTTCTCCTGTCACGTGCTTTCGGCTCGTTCTTTCCATGTCTTTCCTCATCATTTTTATTTCTGTCTCTAGTTCTCTTCTCCATATTTTTTTTTGGGTCTACCTCCGCCTCCTTTCATGGCGTTTACTTAAAACTTATTGACCGCAAACGGCTCCGGGGTCGACCCAGCCTCATGAATTGGGTACCAGAGCAACTCTGGGAAGGTTTACTCGGCCGACGTCATGCTGACCACATTACCCCTAGTGTGCCGACGGTCAAGAAAATACGGGCCTAACACGATATTCCCGAATGCCTGGGCGTGTAACGGGATCCTTTTTACCCCTAATTAAAACCAGCGCCCATACTACTATTACGTCAAACTTCTGTGGTAGGTTTTACTGCAGTCCCTGATTACTTGCTTTGTGTTCAGCCAAACTAGGTTGTTTTTATCCTACTATACCTAAAGATGCCAATGTGCAAGTTAAACTCATTATTTATGTTAAAACGAAGCCGTCCACTTTCATGGGGGCATGTTATAAATGTCTGAGACACGATGAGTTCACTGCAAGGGTCATGGCTGTTGAAGTGGGCGCAAGATGGTTTGTGGCTGCATCAGTGTATGACTTATTGAAACTGTTGGGGCTGAGGGGACAGTCGAGAACAAGGGCACTGAAGAGGCTTAGTGAAACTGCCGAAAAGGCATCAGGCTGGCTGTGGAACAACCGCAATGGGCAATGGAAATCGTGACAATAAACGCTGCGGTACAGAAAACACCAAATTTTTTCTAATCGTGACAATAAACGCTGCGGTACAGAAAACACAAAAATTTTTCTAATCCTGACAATAAACGCTGCGGTACAGAAAACACCAAAATTTTTCTAATCGTGACAATAAACGCTGCGGTACAGAAAACGAGATATACGCTGAGTTTTCGGTGTACTAGTGAAAAGGCTGTGACTAAGGGGCAACAGGCTGCGTATATTATAAGAGGTGTTAGGCACAGAATTTCAGTGGCTAGCGCGCAGTGGCTAGACTCGTCGGCTTCGCGCATGCGTCTCAGTGTGTGTCCTTAGTTGTGATGTGCGACAGAACGAACGGAATAATTTGTCTTCTCTTTGTTACTTTGACTATTGCCTCCACGGCTGGCAGAGTTGTCGATTTTAAAGTTGCTACCATAAGTGAAATGGGTTCATTTTCGATACAAGACAACAGGAGGCTGAGACGCTTGGGAGTCATGACCCTTAGAGTGTAAAGGAGTATATCGGGCCGAAACACTTGTCGGACGGGGGGACTCCTTCTGATGATCAGATTGCTTCCTGTTGTATCGCTCTGTAAAGAGTTTCCTATCATAAAAAGAATAAATCTGGAATATATCGTGACGACAGGAACACTTGAAGGAAAAAGGGATAGACGATGAAAAAAGAGAGAAGATTTTGGGCAGTTTGACATAATGGCACGGAAAGAAGTCAACAACAGAACTAATAAATACAACTTGAGACAGGAAGTTATGTGGAGCAGTGGTTAGTGCACTGGCTTCCTAGCTTGGGGGTCCATGGTTCGATCCCCAGTTGAGGTGGGATTTTTTAGACCGCAAACGGGTCAGGGGTCTACCCAGCCTCAAAAATTTGGTACCAGAGCAGCTCTGGGAAGGTTAAGGCGGCCGACGTGATGCTGACCACATCACCCCTAGTGTGCCGATGGTCAAGAAAATATGGGCCTAACACCATATTCCCAATATGCCTCAGTGGGCGTGTAACGGGATCCTTTACCTTGACATTAATAATTGACATCACTACCTGTCTCAGACATTGTCAATGACTTACACATCGATTTTGTTTGTTTATCATTCTCACAGGAACTGGCTTCTACAACTGCTGGAGAGAAATCCTGAAAAAAGGGTGACAGTCTTAGGGTTTCTGGTCAAACTGAGACGAGATGGCGTGTACCGCTATATTATTGACAGAAGCTAGAATTATCTGCTGACAGCGACGTTTCATGCTTACATTTAATTGTTCTATGCTGATACTGTGTATGTTTCTGTAGATATAGTTCTGATGTTCATTTTAGTTCATTGTAAACCTGTTTCCTCTTGTGTAGGATTTCTTGTAATCGCTTTATTTGTTCTATTTTTAAAATTTAATTTCTGTAATTAAGACCACAGTAGTTTATCTTCGTTTTGATTGACTTGTTTGACTCGTTTTCTCCTCTGCACGACATTTTTCGGCTTCAGTTATCCTTTTGTGATGACTTAGCATCTTTTTGTGTTTCTGGTTTCTCTTTTTATTTTTAAATATATTTATTTTGTAGCATGATTGTAATCAGAGCAGGCCTTGGAGAATTTGGCGGCCGGGGCGACTGGTTTGGCATGCACCCCCTGCTCCCCGCTTATACCCCTGAAAGTTAAACTAAACTGGAAAATGAAGCTAGATTCAGGAATACAATGGCTCAGAATGTTAATAAAATGTCACATTTTAGTTTTAGTGTTATCATGATCTTTATAGTTTCCTTAAACGTCCATAACTATGTCCCATCTTTTCCCACCAAAACTGCAATCTTTTTTCGTGGCACGTTGTTAGTGCATAACTGAATTGCGCGGCTCTTGAAACAACGCAAATTTTTTTTTTCTCCAAAATAATGGCGAATGTTTGATTCTGGACGTTATTTCTTGAATAATCCCCATTTGTAATTCGGGTGCGTATGAATAAATAATACAATTCGTTACATTTACAGTGATTTAGATTTAGTCGCTCGAGTCATTTCTTACTTAAAACATTGCAAGATTAAAAAAAAAAAAAAAAACATCCTTCCATTTACAAAACATGCTGTGATAAAACAGCTGTTATTTTAAGTAGTCGAATTTCAGTCCATTGGATTTTTTTGTCACTTTTTTTCTATGCCATTTTTGACGCGTTGCTCCATAGTTTCATAGTCACTGCGTCTAGATAAAGGACCACAGGAGAAATAGTACCGTCATCAGGCAATGCAGCAGAAAGCGGACAAAATAGTTATTTCCCGATATATTTTGGCGGGTATATAGTTCGTATATAACATTTACATTGCTTGCTTAGGTCAAGACAAATTGTGCCGTAGCTAAAGAAAAGTCAGCTGCTTTACGGAGAATATTTTTTCCTTCGCCTGCTAGGGCGCCTTCTTCCTCTTGGAGTCCGCTCTTGCTTGAGGCTGGCTCTGATTGTAAAACTCGTTTGTGATTCTTTTGGTTTAATTATTTCTAGTTTCCTGTGTGATAATGATTTCCTTTACATCTTGTATTTTGGGATTACAATTTTCGTGGTAATACTATTTCTTCCTGTCTACTCTTATAATAATAGCAATAATCCTATATATAAAATGCCAGTTTTTTCTGTCAGTACATAACGCTAAGGGATGCAACTTTGGTTGAAAGTTAGACATTAATTGTATTGTTTCCCTTATATGTACCCCCGAAAATAGTAACACTTACCAAAGAAGAATGCGCAAATGACGGTGTGCACAAAAGTATTTATAGAATGTGTAATCACGTATACACACATTGGGATCCTCGCTGCTGCTACGTAGTTCGTATACTGTGGTGATGCACAGTGGTTTAAAAAAAATACTTTTGAATACAAGAGGAGCTTTCATTGCATTGGGAAATATATGGAGATCAAGAGAAATCGGATCCAACACGAAAATAAGAATCTTCAACTCAAATGTGAAGTCAGTCCTATTGTGTGGCTCTGAGACATGGAGAACAACAAAGACAACAACCAAAAAGCTACATACTTTCATAAATGGGTGCTTGCGTAGAATAGAGGGATTAAAATGGTATGACATGATTACCAACGTCGAACTGATGACAAGAACTAGACAAGTGCCAGTGGAACAAAAGATGAGAAAACGACGATGACGATGGATAGGACACACACTGAGGAAACCTGTTGATAGCATTACAAGGCAGTCCTTGTTCTGGAAACCCCAGGGCAAGAGAGGCAGAGGTAGACCAAGAAGCACATGGAGAAGAGAGCTGGAAACAGAGGTGAAAATGATGAGGAGAACTTGGAAAGAACTTGAGATGATGGCACGTGACAAGAGGACTTGGCATGTGTTTGTTGAAGGCCTATGCTCCTTTGGGAGTGGAGGGTTATGATGATTGGTGCTTTTGAATTTAATTCCCGTCTTATGACGGGCTTTGACACTAGTAATCATAATAATAATAATCAACATCATTTTCCTTTTTGAGCCGTATGAAACACCTCTGTAGTTGGTGCCCTTGTAGGGAGCCTGCACCACACATTCAAATGTTCTTGCTGTAGTGGGTTTTGTAGTAATTGTCTTTACATTATGAGACAGCCAGCCTCCATGATCAACCTGGTATTAGTGACCTTGTACAGGAGTCTTATTCTTTCTTTGTCTCATCAGACACCCCGTGGAAACAACAGGATTGGGGGGGAGGAGGGGGGGCTCTTTCTGTAGTCATTTCAAAATTATTGTTATTATTATTATTGTTTATCATTATTATCGTCTGATATTTCTTAAACATAATGTCATATTATGTCCCTATTGTCCTACTTATGGAACTTGAGACAACTAACTGAGTCTACATATTTTGTTGTAGGTCCTGATCATCTGTTCTTGCTATGTTTTGTGCAATTTTTGTTCTGTAATATTCCGTGTGTGTTTTGTGCGTGTGTGTGTGCAATGTTATGGCAACTATGGCTATTTTTATTTATTGAGTGTGTTTTAACTTAATTTAAAATTTTAAAAAAAAGTTTCCGTTTGTCTCTAACAATACTAACATTTTTCATTCAATAATGTTGAATTACTAGTATTATCAGCTTACACTGCTTACTAGTTATTTATAATTCTTCTGCTTATTAATTTTTGTATAATTATGGTTATTTTCTCTTGCGGTGTTTCAATGAAAACTATTGATTTGATTGAGATTTCAATAAAAAGTTTTTAAATACCTTATTATTCCGCGTAATTTCATTTCCTATCCTTGGTTGTTTCAAATTACAGGTCACCTTTTTTTTGCTACTTTGACATTCTAAGTGTGTATGCTGTAATAAAACAAAGAGATGTCAGGTGATTTTGCAAACTGGCCATGTGCTTTTTTGATGTATACGCAGAAAACATTTTAAAACAAATAAAGGAAAGTCCAGGACTGGACATCGGTGGAAGGTCAATAAACAACCTTAGATGTGCAGATGATACAGTTTTGTTTGGTGAAAGTGAACATGACTTACAAGAACTATTGAAGCAAGTAAATAGCTGTGTCATTAAAAAGGACTGGTCATTAACACTGAGAAAACAAAAATTATGATAATTAGCAAAGCAAATGTTAACCCAAAGTTGCGAAACAGAATAAATCGGAGGTTACTGGAACAAGTCAAGTTTCTTAAATCTTGGACAAATAACAACAGAAGATAGCAACTGTGAAATAGAAATCATGAAGAGAGCACAAATGGTCAAAGCTACATTCAACAGGAAGCAGATGCTAATATCAAAACAATTAACTCACAAATTAAAACTGATGGTTGTCAAGTGCTATATATGATCTTCATTATTGCATGGTATAGAAACATGGATAATAAACAAAGCAGTTGGAAGAAAGAATTGAGGCCTTTGAGATATGGATATGTACAATTACCGCACATCCCATGGAAAGAGAAGAACACAAGCACAGATGTCGTAGAAACGCTAAAAATTGAAAACATAAATAATAAATGAAAGTTAGCCAAAATATTTTGGCAACATAAAAAGGCATAACCTCGCTGAAAATCACATATGAAGACAGAGCTGAAGGCAAGCGTGCAAGAAGAAGACAGCGCTATAAATGGGAAGATAACACTAAGAGACGGACAGACAAAAGTCTATCAGTATGAACCATGAAGACAAGAGACAGAAAACGCTGGAGATATGTTGCAGCTGACTCGATGTGAAGACGTGAACTGATGATGAATTATAAGTACACAATGTTTCAACGATTTGTATATTGTTTATTTTTACTAGAAATATTTTTTTCTGCCTTGTACGTTGCCAGAGCAACTCTGGGAAGGTTAAAGGCTGGCGGTGTGATGCTGACCACATCACCCCTAGTGTACCATATGGTCAAGAAAATATAGGCCTAACAACATATTCCCAGAATGCCTCAATAGGCATGTAACGGGATTATATATCTTTACCTTACATTGCTTGTATCCAGTGTTCTTCAAACGGCCATTTTATAACTGGGTGTTTGAGTAGAGTACACGAATTGAAATGGTCAGAAAAGATAACGCATGTAGAACTGAGGACATGCATCAGACAAGGGTCATTGGAACAACAGGTCAGAAGCAGAAGATAGCATTTGACAGGGGAAACCTGTTGGTAGAATTACAAGGCAATCCTTGTTTTGGAATCTTCATGGTAACAGAAGTGGACCGAGATAGTAAAACACATCTAGAAGACAACTAGAAACAGACATGAAATAGATCAAAAACATAAGAAAAAGATGTCACGTAACAAGAAGACTGAATTTATTCTCCCATGCTCCCTTGTGAGCTGAAGGGTATTGAATACTTGTGTGTCATTTTGTTTCTATGCTTCATTTTACATCCGTTTTAAATCTCTTTTACTTTTTGTAACAAACAACACGTTTTCTTCTCAGTACACAATCTTCCTTTCTTTCAGTTTTAAACTTTATCGAAGTTAAATAAACTGGACTTTACAAACTTGAACAATAAACTACAACCGATACAGTTAATCACTTAAAAAAGGTAATCTCTTAGCAGATACTGCCGTAGGACAGTAAAATGTTAGAGACTTCACTATAATAGATCTAGCTTTGTGAGATGAGGTGACAAGTTTCCTTGCTGCTTTTGCCTTCCCTAACTCAAGAGTAGACTCAGGTACCCATTTACAGCTGGGTAGTTTGTAGCATGACTCCATCATGTTTCGAACGCAGTACCTTTGCCGCGTGAGGCCAGCGCTCTAACCACTCTACCAGTATAATAGAACAAAACTGTTCCATTAAAAACCTTGTCCGGTGTGGTCCCGGGGGTCTCTGATGACACAGAGAATAAATATGACTACTACTCCCTCAGGTATGTATCACATGGTGACAAATATGAAGTTGTCCATGAGGATGGTGATGTCATCTTGTTGTTGTTGTTGTTTAACTAGGGCTGCTGAGCTTCTCGCTCTTGTCAGCCAATACCAAGTAAAACAAATTGATACAGAAAACACCACTACAAGAGCACGTGATTACTCTGTGCAGGCTTCCTGTAAGGGGTCCAGCTACAGTGGTGGCTGTATGCCCCCATAGAGAGATAATAGAATGTTGGTCGTGTATGGGGCTCGTGGATTTAAAAATGGGTGAAACAAGAATGCTAATTTGGAAAACATAAAAAGATATCACACGCTCACACACAGAACAATTAGACTTTTAAATGAAAGGCTTACGATCAGACACACATAAAAGGTTATTGCTGTATGTCGGTCCCAGGTATGTGTTTGTTGTAGGCCTATGCTCCGTGGGGAGTATTGATCTGAATGTCAATTTTATGTCTGTTCAGTCAATTATGTGTCTGTCCAGTCAATTATGTGTCTGTCCAGTCAACTATGTGTCTGTCCAGTCAATTTAATGTCTGTCCAGTCAATTCTGTGTCTGTCCAGTCAATTCTGTGTCTGTCCAGTCAATGTTCTATCTGTCCAGTCAATTTTGTATCTGTCCAGTCATGTTTATGTCTGTTCAAGGGGTAGAAAAGGTGTTCAAATTTGAGATGGCGAGATATCCTTTGTGTACAAATTGTCTTAATGGAGCGTCGGTAATAAAGAATTTAAAAACCCGGCCAACTTTTCGGGAAAATACAGAAAAGGTGAGCATTGCACAGATAAAGCTAAATTGAACACCGATCAAAAGAGCACGAAAGCCTTAACATTATTTTCGTGGTGAACTGAGCACGACCATAAGAAAAGTTTGACTACAAAGATTAATGAAGTTTCGTGGTGAACTGAATAACCACAGGGGAATTAATGCGGTCGTTAGGACAGGGAGTATAAACAGAACAACATAATTATTTCCCCTAATGTTTCAACGAGTGACTTGCGCGTAAAAAGCGTATGTCAACATACAGGGTGTCCATGAAAGATTGTACCCTTTTCAAAAAAAATTATTCTCGGTCCCATGATGTGGTAACAGGATGCTTTCTATCACAAAAGTAAGATAATCTCTGCATGTTTTTAAGCATACCTTACAAAGACTCAAAAAGAATGTACCTATTTCTTTTTTTCCCACCTACTTGACCAGTGTGTACAGAGACATGTAACAATTACCGGTTGCAACTCAACTGCGAAAGTTTCGCTTTTAAATACCCGCTGCGCGCATGCGCATTTTTTGAGTCTTTGTATTCCACACTTCTGTATGGCAGCGAGACATGAACAACCTATGCTAAGCAAGAAAGAAGGTTCAATATCTTCCATCTACGGTGTCTACGCCACATCTTTGGTATTTCGTGGAAAAACAAAGTGACAAATGTCGAGGTACTGTCACGTGCTGGCCTTCAAAGCGCAGATTACGCTGGTTTGGCCATGTCCGCCTCACGGAAGATGGTCGCATCCCGAAAGATACCTTCTATGGGCAACTGGCAGATAGCAAAAGAACAGTTGGGCAACCGCAGCTGAGATTCAAAGATGTGGGCAATAGAGACATGAGGGCACTGGATATAAATCCAGCAATCTGGGAGGATGAAGCTGCCGATCGCACCAAGTTGCGATACTATCTACTGTGCCACCTCAGATTCTGGGAAAAGAAGCTCTTATGGCAAGCAGAAGAGAGGAGAAAACGTCTAAAGGAACACCAGGAAAATAATGCAGATGAGGGCTACCACCTCAGGGGCGCATTCCCATAGTCAACTATGAATGAAGGGGCTATTATTATTAATGAAACTTAGAAAGAAATCTTTGGAACTGAGAACTAAAATTGTGTGTAGACACATGAACATCAACACATAAACATCAACACATGAACATCAACACATAATCATCAACACATGAACATCAACAAATGAACATCAACACATGAACATCAACACATAATCATCAACACATGAACATCAACAAATGAACATCAACACATAAACATCAACACATGAACATCAACACATGAACATCAACACATAAACATCAACACATGAACATCAACACATGAACATCAACACATAAACATCAACACATGAACATCAACACATGAACATCAACACATAAACATCAACACATGAACATCAACACATGAACATCAACACATGAACATCAACACATGAACATCAACACATGAACATCAACACATGAACATCAACACATGAACATCAACACATGAACATCAACACATAAACATCAACACATGAACATCAACACATGAACATCAACACATGAACATCAACACATGAACATCAACACATGAACATCAACACATAAACATCAACACATGAACATCAACATCAACACATAAACATCAACACATGGTGAAGTCATCAACACATGGTATCAAAATTATTACACATGAATGATCATCAACACATGAGGACATCAACAATAATTTTTTCTAATGACCAATAAAAATGTAACTAGAAGTTGATGATGCAATCCTACCTAAGATTACCTCACCTTTGTGTATAAATATCTTATCTCTGATAAAATTTTGCCATTAGTTAGTGCATTTGTCCTTATCAAAAGTATCGTAGTTAGAAATGCCTAGGACATGTGTGAACAGTGCTAATAATTTCTGTTATATATGTGGTTGTCGTGAAATATTCTAATCCACATATATAAATTAAAAGGTAAATGCAAAGCCTAACAAATAAATTTAATAAAAGGAAGAAACATGGTAAAGAACAGTGCTGTCACAATGACAGTACTCGAAATCCCCTTTGTTTTATGCTTCGTCTGCAAATTGTAACGTTTCCACGTTAAATATAAGCCACTGCATAAATACAAGCGTTTCCACAACACATTAAAACGGGTATTGCATTTCTAAGAAAAACATTGAGAGGCACACTGCGTAATGACCTAAATTAATCCTAACATTAATTATACTACGTTACCAAAACGAACGAACAGATGGACTCAAATAGAAAGAGAGAGGGGCGAATGAAAACAAGGACACATGCAACACTAAACTCGCGTCGCGCGATACACAATTACTACTATCACGCGTGTAAGGCCACATGCACTAACTTTTTTTTCAGACGGACAGTGATAAAAACACTAACCTTCCCAGAGTTAGGTTTTAAAATCCTGAAAAACGCTTATTAGAAAAGATGACATTAGATGGGTTTACGTTTGAAAACATTACAGTACCCAGACAGCACATCTTCGAAACAATAGGTAGAAGAAATTGCATATTTTGAACGCAGCCACTTAGCTCTTTTAAATTTGTATATTTGGGTTCCTTAGAGCTTGCTGACAAAGAATATGTAAAACGTTACGCAAATAGTCTAGGAATTACCAAATTATAACGAAAATAAAATAGAGGGGGTGCCTGACAGCATGAAACCATTTCTGCTCATAAAATATTTTATAACGTGTTTGAAAAAACCTTACGTTACGGAAATAGCCTACCATGTTAACTCCAAATTGATTGGAGCGCAACAAATATAAGACTAAACACGATTGGTCGGGCTATAAATACTATCTTGTGTTGTTATGGGAAACGAATAGAAGGGGTACTTTTTTGAAAAGATGGTTAGACGTGGTTTCATTGGGTAGAGCTGCGAATATACTTGATTCAGAGCGTCTGTTCATTGCCACATCTTGTAATAGTCCTACTAAGAAGCAGTACGTTGAGCACCAGTGTATATTTTATATAAAATAAAGCCTGGAACATCGGCAGATCGGAGTTGTGCTATATTCATTGCCAGTCAACGAAACTGTTTATTATTCTATGAATTGTGGGACCGTGGTCTTAAAGTTATTGAGCAGCACCTGGTCAGAGCTTTGCTGAATCCAGAGTCGGACAGCATACTCCTTGGTCCATTTAGCTATCAGTGAGGTGTCTCCAGAGCCCATGGGAGAAATCGAGCAGAGGAGTCTTTTCCTGCCGCCATCACGCAAGATAAGCTCATGTGGCCAGCTGAGCTCAACATTATGTACCCCCATCTTAAAATGACAGTGTAAAATACAATTAAGAGGGGAATTTAATTGTTTTAATATCAGGAACTGAGAACATCTCCAATACTAGTTCCAATAAAGACAAACTATTGAAGTCATGATGACAAATACCAACAGAGCTTGAACAAAACAAAACCAGTATTACCTCATATTACTACTACACAACTAACACACATAGGATACTATTAAAAATAGATGTCACTACAAGATTCATATTAATAAATTCTGTACATATAACTTGTAATTAAAATTGATTGTGATTCCTGGTTCCTTTGTATTTGAATCAGGACACATATACATTCATGACAGCAATGAATACATATTGTTATTTGAAAAGTTATCAGTGACTCCTTTAAGATATCCTTGTAGAGTGTTTTATGTATGTGAGTGTCACAGTGTTGTCAAGTGTAGTGGAATAAATTAAATTGTTTATCTGTCTGTTGTTGTTTTGACTTACACTTCATCATACACATACCCTAGACATATAACGTAGTCATCACACTATTCCAGAATAATTCTGACTGAGGTATACATATGTGGCAGCAAGTAAGGTTATATATAATACACTACTCTTATTAGATATATATATACCTTCACAGCTGATCTCAGTCAGTACACTAAGTCCCCTATAAATATTTATAACATCCCACTTTACCACATATATTGGGGTCTCGCTCTTGGGATTTTGAATCTTTCCCTATTAAAAATATTGGGGGGGTAATTCACTTCAGGGAATAATAAGAATTAAAAAGGTATCCTTGGGTGGAATTAAATAAGGTTGAGCTCTCGGTGCCTGTGTTGTCCATTAGATATATATTTAGAGATTGAATTGTTAGTTAGACATTGTATAAACTTACCTGATAGACAATGGCGGACCTAGCCAAATTTCGATCTGCTGCTGTTCAGACTGCAAAAGAGTTAGGATTAGATGGGCAAGTTATGGTTGCCTATGTCACTACTGAATGTGACAAATTTATTGAACGCGAAGAAAGAAGGTTTGAAGCCGAAAGAAAGTTAGAGGCTGAAAGGGAAATTAAGAAGTTACGATTTGAGGCTGAGGCTAAGAAATTGGAAGCAGAGGAAAGAAGACAGGATGCAGAAAGAGAAGAGAAGAAATTAGCTGCAGAAGAAAGAAGATTGACTGCAGAGAGGGAAGCAGAAAAGGAGGAGAAGAGATTACAAAGGGAACATGAGTTACGACTAAGGGAGTTTGAGTTTCAAGGCCATGCTCCTGAAAATGGTGCCAGTCCCTTTGCCTCTGATGCCACTGCTAGCCAGGGAGCCTCAACCTCAGCTATGAATTTTCATTTAGATCATTTTGTTGAGAAAGACGATGATATAGAGAGCTATCTAAATAGGTATGAACTATTAGCTACCACGTATGGGTTAGAGAGAGAAAGGTGGAGCTTAAAGTTATCTCAAGGACTTCGTGGGGCAGCTTATGAAGTTTTTGCAAAAATGAGCAGAGGTGATCAGGAAAATTATGACATGCTAAAGCAGGCTCTTTTGTTAAGATATGAAAAGAATGCAGACTTTTATAGGAAAAAATTTAGGAATGCTAAACTACTGTCAGGTGAAACCTATCACCAGTTCTCTGCACGAATAGAGACATACTTGGAGAAATGGACTTCTCTGGGGAAAACCCAAGATCTTAAGGAAATGGTCCTTATAGAGCAACTAAGAGAGTCCATGGCTCCAGACCTGAGAAAGTTTCTCATGGAACAAGGTGCAGAGAGGCTGGGTGAGTTGCTAAATGTTGCTGAAAGGTATCAAGCAGCTCAAGCAGAGGTAACAGGTAATAAAAAAGAAACAGGTGGATAACTTTAGGGCACCACAGAACTTTAATAAATTTGATCCTAGGGATCAAAACAAAGGTAAGCACCAGTTTGATAGGCCACGGTATGAAAATAAAAAAAAATTCCCACAATTCGATGAAAGGAAATATGATGAAAGAAAATCTTTCAACCAAGGAAAAAGGTGGTGTAAAAATTGTCAGATGGACAATCATGACACTGACCGTTGCAGAAGGAAACCTGTGTATATGGCCACCCTTCAGGTCAGGTCGACCTCAAGACAGGAGGAGGATATTATGTTAGATACCACTCCAGAAGAGATGAGGAAGGCACAGGCTGGGGATAAAACACTCAAGCCTTGTTTCAGAAAATTGTCAACTTGTCATACAACTCCAGGCAAGGGAGATTTTTACATGAAAAACAAGTTGATGTATAGGAAGACTGGAGCTAGATCCAAAGGTCAGGGACAACTGGTACTTCCTAAAAGATATAGGGCAGACTTAATAAGGAGCCTACATGTGAAACCAGATGGGGACCATGAGAAGATAGGTACCATCATTCAAAAGGTGGCTCACAATTATTATTGGCCCAAAGCAAGATGGGACATTGAGAATTTTGTAGAAAGGTGTAGCATAGCACATGAGGGAACACCCACAAGTGGGAACATGGATCAGGACCTGGACACGCCACGGGGCAAAATTAGGCCTGATAATAAAAAGAAAAATAGATTTGATAAAGTGGACCAAATGGAATGGGAAGCCCCTTTTCACGGACAAGCTTCACTTAACTGTTTTACAATGGCCACTATGCGGAGAGTGCAAAAAGATGTCTTACCCCAGGATAAGCCGAAAATCCCTCAATCGGACTTAAACAAACTGGAGGAAGAGGATGTAGAGAGGAAATCTCTCATCAAGAATTTTAAGTAGGGAGACAACCCCAAGAGAAAAATTGGTAGCGGTCGTTTTGTGCATGATAATTCTGGGAAGAAAAATCATCACTATAGAGCTTCGAGTGGAAGAGACCATACCGGTGCATGGACAAATAGGTCCACAAAATTAAAGGTCCATATGTAGCTTTGTTAAGAACGTGGACTGATGAAAAGGCATAGGAAAACATTACATCTTCATACCAATATGTGAATGAGCTGACCACTCGTTTAAAAACTGGCTGGAAACTTGCCAATGAAAATTTGAAACAAGCCAGGAAGAAACATGCTGCCTATTATAACAGGAAGGCGAAAGACAGAGATTTGGCTGTGGGAGAGAAGGTACTGCTTCTTCTCCCCGGGAGTCAGAATAAGTTACAAATTGGATGGCAGGGTCCATATACAGTTCTAGAGAAGGTGTCTAGAACAAATTATAAGATAGATAAGAAAGGGAAAGAAAAAATCTATCATGTGAATCTCCTGAAGAAATATTTGGAAAGAGAACATCAGGAAGAGACACACTTGTTGACCTTGTCCATCGCCATGGAGATGAAAAAGGAACCACTTTCATCATTTGAATATCCATTACACCCCTGTGAGACAGCAGCACAGGTGAAAATCAGTACACATTTAACGAAAACTCAGAAAGAGAGAGTGCAACAGGTTCTAAATAATCATGCAGAGGTGTTAACAGACCGACCAGGGCATACAAACCTATTGGAATATGATATGAAACTGATAGACCCCACACCTGTCTGTATGAAACCATATTCGATTCCGTTTGCTAAGGAGAAAGCTTTGAAGGAAGAGATAGACTATCTGTTGAAGGAAGCAATTATTTCGCACAGTGAATCTTCGTATAGTTCCGGTGTTGTACTCTTAAGGAAGCCCTCTGGAGAACATAGACTCTGTATAGATTACAGGAGACTGAATGCTATTACAGAAGGACAGGTGGATCCATTGCCGGATACAAATCAGCTGTTTGCCAGACTAAAAAAAGCTAAATATTTCTCAAAAGTGGATCTGAGTAAAGGATACTATCAGATTCCAGTAAAGCCTGAGGTTAGACCATACCTAGCTTTTAGTACCTCAGAAGGACACTATGAGTTTAATAGATTGCCATTTGGATTGAAGAATGCGCCTAGTGTCTTCTCTAGAATGATGAGAAAATTGTTGGATGTAAACATTTCGGAGGAACGTAATGAATCCCTGAGTTGCCTCTTTGATTGAGGATATTCCGAATGTTTCATACAGGATAATAAGAAGATTATGGGATCCACTACGAAAACTCTGCTATCACCAGGTATATGTTATCTCCTCATAACGTACATTTTGAGGGAAATATAATGTTCTCTGGACATGTCATTGCGCAGACTCAGAGAAGAGAAATGGTGAATACGGGTTGCGAAGCAGCATTAAGACAAGCACTCACACTTGCGGCTGTTCAGTAACATAACCGAAAAATATTATTGGTTGTAGAAGTCTGAGGCAGATTTCATGAGTAGTGCCTACTCTGAATGGACCCAACTACATAAAACCATGATAGCACCACAGCAGAGTAAAGTCAAGTTGACTTACATTTATCTATGTGTATATAGAATAAAGGACTGACATGGGATGTCTGTTTTAAGAGGGGAGGTGTCGTGAAATATTCTAATCCACATATATAAATTAAAAGGTAAATGCAAAGCCTAACAAATAAATTTAATAAAAGGAAGAAAAATGGTAAAGAACAGTGCTGTCACAATGACAGTACTCGAAATCCCCTTTGTTTTATGCTTCGTCTGCAAATTGTAACGTTTCCACGTTAAATATAAGCCACTGCATAAATACAAGCGTTTCCACAACACATTAAAACGGGTATTGCATTTCTAAGAAAAACATTGAGAGGCACACTGCGTAATGACCTAAATTAATCCTAACATTAATTATACTACGTTACCAAAATGAACGAACAGATGGACTCAAATAGAAAGAGAGAGGGGCAAATGAAAACAAGCACACATGCAACACTAAACTCGCGTCGCGCGATACACAATTACTACTATCACGCGTGTAAGGCCACATGCACTAACTTTTTTTTTCAGACGGACAGTGATAAAAACACTAACCTTCCCAGAGTTAGGTTTTAAAATCCTGAAAAACGCTTATTAGAAAAGATGACATTAGATGGGTTTACGTTTGAAAACATTACAGTACCCAGACAGCACATCTTCGAAACAGGAGGTAGAAGAAATTGCATATTTTGAACGCAGCCACTTAGCTCTTTTAAATGTGTATATTTGGGTTCCTTAGGGCTTGCTGACAAAGAATATGTAAAACGTTACGCAAATAGTCTAGGAATTACCAAATTATAAACAAAATAAAATAGTAGGGGTGCCTGACAGCATGAAACCATTTCTGCTCATAAAATTTTTTATAACGTGTTTGAAAAAGCCTTACGTTACGGAAATAGCCTACCATGTTAACTCCAAATTGATTGGAGCGCAACAAATATAAGACTAAACACGATTGGTCGGGCTATAAATACTATCTTGTGTTGTTATGGGAAACGAATAGAAGGGGTACTTTTTTGAAAAGATGGTTAGACGTGGTTTCATTGGGTAGAGCTGCGAATATACTTGATTCAGAGCGTCTGTTCATTGCCACATCTTGTAATAGTCCTACTAAGAAGCAGTACGTTGAGCACCAGTGTATATTTTATATAAAATAAAGCCTGGAACATCGGCAGATCGGAGTTGTGCTATATTCATTGCCAGTCAACGAAACTGTTTATTATTCTATGAATTGTGGGACCGTGGTCTTAAAGTTATTGAGCAGCACCTGGTCAGAGCTTTGCTGAATCCAGAGTCGGACAGCATACTCCTTGGTCCATTTAGCTATCAGTGAGGTGTCTCCAGAGCCCAGGGGAGAAATCGAGCAGAGGAGTCTTTTCCTGCCGCCATCACGCAAGATAAGCTGATGTGGCCAGCTGAGCTCAACATTATGTACCCCCATCTTAAAATGACAGTGTAAAATACAATTAAGAGGAGAATTTAATTGTTTTAATATCAGGAACTGAGAACATCTCCAATACTAGTTCCAATAAAGACAAACTATTGAAGTCATGATGACAAATACCAACAGAGCTTGAACAAAACAAAACCAGTATTACCTCATATTACTACTACACAACTAACACACATAGGATACTATTAAAAATAGATGTCACTACAAGATTCATATTAATAAATTCTGTACATATAACTTGTAATTAAAATTGATTGTGATTCCTGGTTCCTTTGTATTTGAATCAGGACACATATACATTCATGACAGCAATGAATACATATTGTTATTTGAAAAGTTATCAGTGACTCCTTTAAGATATCCTTGTAGAGTGTTTTATGTATGTGAGTGTCACAGTGTTGTCAAGTGTAGTGGAATAAATTAAATTGTTTATCTGTCTGTTGTTGTTTTGACTTACACTTCATCATACACATACCCTAGACATATAACGTAGTCATCACACTATTCCAGAATAATTCTGACTGAGGTATACATATGTGGCAGCAAGTAAGGTTATATATAATACACTACTCTTATTAGATATATATATATACCTTCACAGCTGATCTCAGTCAGTACACTAAGTCCCCTATAAATATTTATAACATCCCACTTTACCACAGTGGTGAGGTGACATTTCTATCACAGAAACTAAATATAACTAAAGTGATTAAGAAGGCGTACAGTTTGTATTTTGGCTGCAGAATAGGAGATCAAGATAAGAGCTGGGCGCCACACATATTCTGCAATACATGTGCAGCACATCTTAAACTGTGGTTGACTGGCAAAAGGCAAGCTATGCCTTTTGCAGTCCCAATGATTTGGAGAGAGCCCACTGATCATCTCAACAACTGTTACTTTTGCATGGTCCCTCTAATTTGGAAAGGCATATCAAAGAAGAAAAATGGACTCTGGAATATCCAAACATCCCATCTGCAATACGTCCGGTAAAACATGGCGATGACCTACCAGTTCCTTAAGTGCCAGAAAAATTTTCAGCTGCTTCCACTGATGAAGAAGAGGACATTGGTGGTCCTAAACCATCAACCTCAAGCGACCCAGATTTGGAGAAAACTACATCCACTAAACGACCCTTAATAACCCAAGGTGAACTGAATGATCTTGTAAGAGATCTGAATTTACCGAAGAACAAGGCGGGAGCTTTTGGGTTCCAGATTGCAACAGTGGAATCTCCTGGCAGAAGATGTTACAATTTCTGTGTATAGGAACCGCCAGAAGCCGCTTAATACATTCTTTTTCAAAGAGGGTGACCTTTCTGCGTGCCACAACATTTCTGGTTTAATGACAGCCCTCAAAATCAATTACATACCGGAAGAGTGGAGGCTTTTCATTGATTCATCCAAGACGAGTCTTAAAGCTGTTTTGTTGAATAATGGTAATGTGTTACCGTCAATTCCAGTTGGTCACGTAGTTC
The DNA here is from genome assembly GCA_024509875.1 of Oreohelix idahoensis. Taxonomy (NCBI): domain Eukaryota; kingdom Metazoa; phylum Mollusca; class Gastropoda; order Stylommatophora; family Oreohelicidae; genus Oreohelix; species Oreohelix idahoensis. Next base: position 24,639 of record JAMPIV010003042.1, on the reverse strand, counting down.
ATATGAAAGAAACTTATGAAAACATTAAGCAGCTTTTGAAGTGTATAAACTGCGATCATCATCATTGGTCACTTTGCGGTGACTTAAAAGTGGTCGCTCTTTTGCTTGGACTACAGGGTGGATACACCAAGTACTGTTACTTTCTCTGTGAGTGAGATAGCCGTGCACGAAGTGACCATTACATCAGAAGACATTGGCCAATCAGGCAGTCATTGAAGCCTGGCAGTAAGAACGTTGAGAACCCAGCACTTGTCGATACCAGCAAGATTTTGTTGCCACCCTTGCACATTAAGCTGGGTCTCATGAAAAACTTTGTCAAGGCAATGGAGAAAACAGATGAGGCTTTCAAATACCTCATCAGAAAATTTCCAAGACTGAATGAAGCTAAAATAAGAGAGGGAGTATTTGTTGGTCCGCAAATTCGAAAACTTCTTCATGATGACGAGTTTTTTTGCGTGTTGCATGGCAAGGAAAAAGCAGCATGGCTAGCATTTAAGTCAGTGGTGGACAATTTTCTTGGAAACAACAGATCTGATAATTACAATGAAATTGTAGAAAATCTCCTTCTGAAGTATAAGAGTCTTGGCTGCAACATGTCTTTGAAAATTCATTTTCTGGACTCTCATCTTTATTTCTTTACGTCAAACTGTGGAGCGGTCAGTGATGAGCATGGTGAACGATTTCACCAGGACATTGCTGCTCTGGAGACAAGGTATCAAGGCAATTGGAGCCCTTCAATGCTTGCTGATTACTGTTGGACTGTGACAAGAGACACCTCATCGATTGACTACAAGAAGCAAGCAAAGAGAGCTCGAACAGCGACTGAATAATGTCGGAATGGATTCAAATGTGCCATTTTAAAACACGATATGTGAACTTTAAATAATGTTTTTATTTTTTCTATCATTTTATGTTGAAATATCAATTAATTGAGTATGTAACCACAATTTTTATAATGCTAAAGTAGAAATACTAGCTGTTCACCCCAGAGAATTAAACAAGCATACATTATTTGTATTACTGTAATGTAAATTCATCATTTAAAAAAAACCCAAAGCCAATTGGTGAATTTCATTATGATATTTGAAATCAGCATGTCAAAATCAATAAGAAATGGTATATTTAATTTCTGGTACAAATAACTTTTGAAAATTTGTTGACTAGTGTTATAGGAACAAAAATTATATCAGCTGTGCTGTTAATTAAGGATATAACGTTTATCAGCTATGCTGTTATTTACGTATAATTTATCCACTATGATCTTATTATTGTCTCTTGCTACGCTAATTCACGTTTTCTTCATTGACAGTTCTATGCTCACAATGCCGACAGAAATGGTACTAATGTGTACTCATCTCTCTTAAGTCTGTTCTTCTTTGTTTGGTTCACACCACCGGCAGAGTATCGTTCCTTTAGCCCACCCAAGACTGAGGGGGACCAAAGATGTAGAGTCTGGTCAACCTCTATGCTCCTGCGGAGTTCCAGGCAGCGGGATTGACTCGAACATACGACCTCCGGTTTTTAGGAAACAATTAAACCCTCCTAAGATTTTAAACTGGCCAGGTTTTGACGCGACTTAGTGAAGTAGGTTGCAGGTCGATGCCCTCAGGTAAGTTACCATAAATCAAGGTGACAGCTTCTCCCTCTTCAGTCTGTATCTCTGGCGTCAAGTTCGGGGTTGCGTGGTTAGCATAAAATCTGCCCGATTATATAGTCAAGTAACTACTTGAGGAAAGCTTTCGGTTGGTTCCTGGCGGAGCAAGTTGATTGGTTTCCTCCGGTTTTGTACCTGGTCTCATACAGCCTAATTTTATTCAGTTTTCATCGGCCATCTTGCGTGAACAAGATGGCCGTTAATTTATTCTGTCTCAGAGACTGGTGAACGTTGATCGTTGATTGGTTGAAGCAAATCTGTATCTCGACATAGTGATTAACAAAGTAGTGGGTTACACTTCGTTTCACGACATAGCCCCCTCCTTTCCTAGCTGTGACTTGTCATAGCTGACGTGTAAACCCCTGCTGTGGTTAATCCTTTTGCGTCTGTCCTTCCAGAGTACTAGGGTGTCGACTTAAAAAATCAGCTCCTACATTGTTTCTTCCCGGAATGTAATTCACGGTAAAGAAATAAGGCGCAAGAAGCAGACTCCACCTTAACAATCCCGAATTTAGCTTTTTAGATGCAGCCAAGAATGTTAAAGGTTGGTGATCGATTTGGACAATGAAGTGTGTCCCATACAGATAAGGTGAAAATTTGTTGATGGACCAAATTAGAGCTAAACATTCCTTCTCTATGGTCGAGTAGTTCAACTCAGCTGCATTCAGCTTCCTACTGGCGTAGGCGACTGGTAAAAGTTTCTCCGGCTGGGCTTTTGATTTCTGCAAGAGAGTTGCACCAATACCTATACTGCTAGCGTCCGTTCTTAATACAAATTCCTGTGTGATATCGGGTAGTGTAAGGATGGGTTTGCTGGTGAGTTTTGCTTTTAGCTCTGTGTAAGCTTTTTCACAATCAGCATTCCATTGGATTTTGTCAGGCTGTCCTTTCTTCGTTAAGTTAGTTAATGGTGCACACAGAGAGTTAAAATGGGGTATGTACTTCTGATAGAACCCACATAAAGACACGAATAATCTCACATCTTTCTTCGTTTGAGGTCTGGGTGCCTTCTTTAGCTTCTCTATATTCTTTGGGTCAGGAGACATATGACCTGTAGAAATAGTGTGACCTAAGAATTCCAACTCCTTACAACCGATATAGCACTTGGTTGGACGTGCAGTCAATCCAGTTTCTCTCAGTCTGTCAAACAACATGGAGAGCGCTACTATATGCTCTTCAAATGTGTTTGTAGCAACAAGAATGTCATCCATAAAGTTAGTGATATGGGGATTTTGAAGAGGTTCCAATAATTTCCTCATCATTCTTAAAAAGATACTTGGAGCATTTTTCAGCCCAAAGGGTAGTACATTAAATTCGTAGTGTCCGTCTGATGTACTGAATGCCAGCATTTTCCTAACTTCTGGTTTCACTGGTATTTGGTAGTATCCCTTGCTTAGATCTACCTTTGATAAATACCTAGCCTTACTCAGTGTAGAGAACAGCTGGTTGGTGTCAGGTAATGGGTCTACTTGAGATTCTGTGATCGCATTAAGCTTCCGGTAGTCAATACATAACCTGTGTTCACCACTCGGTTTTCTCAATAGCACCACACTTGAGCTATAGGGAGAGTCTGACTTCGAGATAATTTTCTCCTTCAACAGATAATCAACTTCCTCCCTTAGTGCTTGGGCTTTTGCATAGGGTATAGGGTATGTTCTCATGCATACTGGGGTAGGGTCGATAACCTTCATGTCGTACTCTAACAGATTCGTCCGACCTGGCTTATCTGTGAGCACATCAGCATGGGTTTCCAACACTTTCTGAACCCTCTTCTTCTGCTCTGGAGTTAAATGTTCACTAATATTTACTTGAACATAATCCTCTGTAGTTGTGAGTGGATACTCCATAGAGTGAAGTGGTTCACCGTGCATTTCTGTTGCAATGGCTAGGGTCATAATATGTGCAACTTCTGATGATTCCTTGTCATAGTATTTTTTAAGAAGATTGACATGATATACCTTCTCCTTTCCTTTCTTGTCAATCTTATAATTTGTCCTGGAAGGTTTCTCCAGTATGACATAGGGTCCCTGCCATCCAATCTGCAATTTATTATTGCTGCTTGGCAACAGTAATAACACCTTTTCACCCACCTCCAGTTCCCTATCCTTTGCTTTTTTGTTGTAGTACGCAGCATGCTTCCTCCTGGCCTGTCTTAAGTTATCATTGGCCAGTTTCCAACCTGCTTTCAATCGAGATGTCAACTCGTTGACGTACTGGTATGCGGAAGTCACTGTTTCCTCTGCCTTTTCATCAGTCCATGTCCGCAGCAATGCTTCCAGTGGACCTTTTATTGGTCTTCCAAACAACAATGTAGCTGGAGCCAATCCAGTTGAGTTGTGGGGTACTTCCTTATATGCAAATAGTGCAGCGGGTAAGTATGTATCCCAAGTATCAGGTTTTTCACTCGCCAGCTTTCTAAGGATTGAAATTAGCGTACCATTGAACCGCTCTACTTGACCGTTCCCTTGGGCATGGTAGGGACTACAATGATAGTGCCTGGCTTGAAATATCCTGAATACTTCTTGTGTTAGCTTTCCCTTAAACTGAGACCCATTGTCAGTCAATATCTGATGCGGGAAACCTAATCGGGTAAATATTGTCAACAGGGCCTCTGCCACGTGCTTTGAATCTATAGCTGACATGGCCACTGCTTCTCCCCCACATAGAGCAAGTATCAACCAAGGTTAAGATGTAAGCATTTCTCTTCTTGGTCCTAGTGAGGGGTCCAACAATATCTACTGCAACACGTTCAAAAGGGGTTCCCATAATAGGCATTTCTCCCAGTGTTGCTGGTGCAGTCCTATGCTTAGGAGCTACTCTTTGGCATTCTGGACAAGATCTTACATATCTGTTTATGTCCTCTGTAATTCCTGGCCAGAAGTAGTGACAGGCTATCCTTTGTCCAGTGGCCCCTATTCCCATATGTCCACTGAAGGGTATAGCATGTCCTAGCGTCATAACCTTCTCCCTGTAAGATTTTGGCACTACAAGCTGTCCATGCCCTTTAGGTCCTGTTCCAGCTTTTCTGTATAGTAGGCCATTCTTCATATACAAGTCTCCTTTCTCTGGAGGGTTATGGGCTTTAGGCAATTTGCCAAAACAAGGCTTCAATGTGCTGTCTGCTGCTTGAGCCTTTTTCATCTCTTCTGGATGAGTATTGATAGGATTCTCCTCCATTTTCCTGGAGCTTTCCCTGGTCTGGACTGTTGCCATAACTACAGGTTTTATAGGTTCTCCAAGGAAAACATACCTACACCCCAAAATCAAAGGGTAAATAGGGTCGTCCATCACTGCTGCTTTGATTTCTCCTTCCACATAGCGAGAACTTATGTTGATTCGAGCTATGGGTAGTGTCATGGTTCTTGCTCCCTTGATCGGTCCTCTGATTTCCACTGTTTCTGTGGTTATCTGGTCAGGACTCACTAAAGAAGAGCACACAACTGAATCAAAGTCCAATCCTGTGTCATATAAACACAGTACTTGAGTGCCATTCACGGTCACTTCCTCACAGACAGGGGGATGATGGAAGTCTTTCTGACTTACTGCCATTTCCTTCCTTCCCTGATTCCCTGTTGTAAGACATGCAGCATGATGAGGAGGATTCTTCCTTCTGCAGTCCGCAGTATTGTGGGTACTCATTAGACAAGTTTTACACCACTTTCCTTCCTTCCGGTAAGGTGTCTTATCCGATCTTAGAGGGTTTTTGTCCTTTTGGTCAAATCTTTGTTTGTTCCTTGTGGCATGGTCCTTTTGTTCATATTTGGTATAGTTTTGTGATGATTTGAAGTTTTCACCCTGCTTCTTCTTATTTCCTAATAATTCTGCCTGAGCTGCTTGATATCTCTCAGCAACAGTTACAATATCTCCCAATCTCTCTGCTCCTTGTTCCATGATAAACTTCCTCTTTTCTTGAGGCATGGACTCTTTCACTTGCTCCATCATTATCATTTCTTTCAGGTCCTGACACTTTCCCAAACTACTCCATTTTTCCAAATAGGTTTCCAATCTAGCAGAGAACTGGTGATAGTTTTCTCCTGGAAGAAGTTTAGCTGTTCGGAATTTCTTTCTGTATGATTCTGAGTTCTTTTCATATCTCACAAGCAGTGCCTGTTTCAGGATTTCATAATCTTCCTGGTCATCTCTTGAGAGCTTCAAATATACATCGTAGGCAACACCTCTCAATCCCTGAGATAGTTTAAGACTCCACTTTTCTTTCACTAAGCCATAGGTAGTGGCAAGTCTTTCGTATCTATCCAGGTACGACTCAATGGCGTCTTCTTTCTCAACAAATGGGTCCAGATGAAAATTCATGGCCCCACTTGAGGTGCTCTGGCTGGAGCTACTCTCAGAGTGAGGTGAGCTCCCACCATTATTGCCAGTAATTGCCTGAATTTCAAGCTCTTTTAATCTCAACTGATGGTCTCTCTCTGCTTGTAATTTCCTTTCCTCAGCTTCAATTTTCTTTGCCTCATTTTCAGCCTCCCATTTCTTGGCTTCCATTTCTAATCTTTTGTCTTCTCTCTCAGCTTCTGCTTGCAATACTATGCGTGGCACAAGATAGAGTGTAGATAGATGAATAGACTAAGTATGGCTCAAGATATACAGAAATATCCCAGGAACGAACCCCCCAGTGTGGCGAGAGGCTTTATTTGGCTCTTGGATCAGTATAGTACTGACAATTACAGAAATAGAATTTCTGCAGAAAATGGTGAAGTCCCAGTGTCTGAGAGGACTACTGGTATCACAAATTAGTTACGGCTGTGAATGATCTGATCTCGAAACAATAGTATAGAGGAGACCGACATAAAGCGCCACCTCTGCTGTGTAACTAATTGTGATATTAAACAAAGCAAGGAAACAGATTTTTACTTAACAATGATAAAATTGACAAGTCGTTCAAAATACAATTTCCTTATATTTTATTTAGTATATATACACTATCTACTCTTGTGCTGAAAGGTGAATGTTGCAAAAAAATGGAATGAAATGAATTGGTAAGTTTACATATGATTTACAAATATTTATATTTATAAATATTACAACACGTTTTCCAATTATAGGAACAAAAAATTATATCAGCTGTGCTGTTAATTAAGGATATAACGTTTATCAGCTATGCTGTTATTTACGTATAATTTATCCACTATGATCTTATTATTGTCTCTTGCTACGCTAATTCACGTTTTCTTCATTGACAGTTCTATGCTCACAATGCCGACAGAAATGGTACTAATGTGTACTCATCTCTCTTAAGTCTGTTCTTCTTTGTTTGGTTCACACCACCGGCAGAGTATCGTTCCTTTAGCCCACCCAAGACTGAGGGGGACCAAAGATGTAGAGTCTGGTCAACCTCTATGCTCCTGCGGAGTTCCAGGCAGCGGGATTGACTCGAACATACGACCTCCGGTTTTTAGGACACAATTAAACCCTCCTAAGATTTTAAACTGGCCAGGTTTTGACGCGACTTAGTGAAGTAGGTTGCAGGTCGATGCCCTCAGGTAAGTTACCATAAATCAAGGTGACAGCTTCTCCCTCTTCAGTCTGTATCTCTGGCGTCAAGTTCGGGGTTGCGTGGTTAGCATAAAATCCGCCCGATTATATAGTCAAGTAACTACTTGAGGAAAGCTTTCGGTTGGTTCCTGGCGGAGCAAGTTGATTGGTTTCCTCCGGTTTTGTACCTGGTCTCATACAGCCTAATTTTATTCAGTTTTCATCGGCCATCTTGCGTGAACAAGATGGCCGTTAATTTATTCTGTCTCAGAGACTGGTGAACGTTGATCGTTGATTGGTTGAAGCAAATCTGTATCTCGACATAGTGATTAACAAAGTAGTGGGTTACACTTCGTTTCACGACAATGACCATCAACACATGAACATCAACACATAAACATCAACACATAAACATCAACACATAAACATCAATACATGACCATCAACACATGAACATCAACACGTGAACATCAACACATAAACATCAACACGTGAACATCAACACATGAACATCAACACGTGAACATCAACACAGGAACATCAACACATAAACATCAACACATAAACATCAACACATGAACATCAACACATGAACACAACACATGAACATCAATACGTGAACATCAACACATGAACATCAACACATAAACATCAACACGTGAACATCAACACATAAACATCAACACATGAACATCAACACGTGAACATCAACACAGGAACATCAACACATAAACATCAACACATAAACATCAACACATGAACATCAACACGTGAACATCAACACATAAACATCAACACATGAACATCAACACATAAACATCAACACATGACCATCAACACATGAACATCAACACATGAACATCAACACATAAACATCAACACATAAACATCAACACATGACCATCAACACATGAACATCAACACGTGAACATCAACACATACACATCAACACGTGAACATCAACACATGAACATCAACACGTGAACATCAACACAGGAACATCAACACATAAACATCAACACATAAACATCAACACATGAACATCAACACATGAACATCAACACATGAACATCAACACGTGAACATCAACACATGAACATCAACACATAAACATCAACACGTGAACATCAACACATAAACATCAACACATGAACATCAACACGTGAACATCAACACAGGAAAATCAACACATAAACATCAACACATAAACATCAACACATGACCATCAACACATGAACATCAACACATAAACATCAACACATAAACATCAACACATAAACATCAACACATAAACATCAACACATGAACATCAACACATAAACATCAACACATGAACATCAACACATAAACATCAACACATAAACATCAACACATAAACATCAACACATGACCATCAACACATAAACATCAACACATAAACATCAACACATGAACATCAACACGTGAACATCAACACATAAACATCAACACATGAACATCAACACATGAACAACAACACATGAACATCATCGTCATCATCATCATCATTTTCCTTGTCGTTCTTCATTAAGCATGAGTCCACCTCTACAGCCGGTCTTCCCTGCAACAACCATTCACACACCCCTACAACGGTAGTTTCTGTATCAGGTAGTTTTATATGATATTTTGCCAGCCTTATGCACAACCTTATATTGGACGCCTTGCACAAAATGCCAGACTGATCAGTTGTCATATTCTTTCCGCGTCTCATCGCATACCCTTGGAGCTAAACAGGGCAACACAAGAACATACAGAAAGTTAAATGGATGAACTACACGAAATAACGACACTTTTTCTTCTTCCTTGTTCGCCCTCAGACTTGTACATTAATGACTCCAATAAAGGCATGAATCAGCTCAAGGTTCATGGAAACAAAACTATGTAAAGACTAGCAATAACACGTCAAACTTGACGGGTTTTTAATTAAAGTGTGCTGATTCCGTTCCCAGATGAGCAGATAGAAGTACATTCTTAGAGTGTTTTTGGTTTCTTTCCATTATACAGTGTAATCAAACTGTTCATGAACACCGTCAATTAAACGGTTTTCTTTGTTGATTGTAACTAATTTCGGGAGAGCATATATAATGGAAACAATACAATTTTTCAACACACTTGCATTCCTCAGCTGTGACCACGTTCACACGGCAAGAATCATGTTATTTTAGATTCAATTTAAAAGTTCTTTGATGACAACATTTAGCGTGGATGTGCGTGGAATGTTTTCAAAGAGTGTTTCCTGATAATAAGTGATTTTAACAAAAACTTTCAAGTTTTCCCGATTTGTACATCAGGTGAGAGGACATAGAGCTGGCCGTGTCCGAAAATACAATTCACTTTGGTATGTTATTGGCTCATAGACACCAATTTTTACGCTCTTTTTCTTTGTCGAGCGCTACTAATTTCGTGAAAGAATTTAAAAAAACAAACAAAGTATTTGTTTTATTTAACACCCACGCCGCGCAAGTTGCACACCGTGCGTTGCGCACTTTTTTTCTGGCGCAAGTTACTTACTATTTGGAGTGAGACCGACCAATGTAACATACATCGATTGGGGTTATATATATATATATATATATATATATATATATATATATATATATATATATATATATATATATATATATATATATATATATATATATATATATTTATATATATATATATATATATATATATATATATATATATATATATATATTTAATATATATATTATATATATATTTATATTATATATAATTATATATATATATATATATATATATATATATATATATATATTTATATATATATTATATATTATTATATATATTATATATATATATATATATATATATATATATATAATATATATAATAATATATAATATATATATATATATAATATATATATATATATATATATATATATATATATATATATATTATATATATATATATATATATATATATTATATATATATATATAATTATATATATATATAATTATATATATATATATATATATATATATATATATATATATATATATATATATATATATATGAGAGAGAGAGAGAGAGAGAGAGAGAGAGAGAGAGAGAGAGAGAGAGATTGACGCCTTCTAGTCTTTTACCATACGTTCAAAGTTGTTCCATTACTTTTTAAAATCGTATTCATGTTTGGGGCCACTTCCAATTTACATCAGTTTTTGGTGTCATTTTCCCGTTCACAGGTGTTAACAGTGGAGTGGAGGGTTATGAATGAATGAATGAGGTGTTAACGGATACCATTGGAGATACTGCTATAGGGGAGTAAAGTAATACATTTACTATACTAGGTCCTAGCTTTCTGAGGTTGGGTGGCCAGTACCCTTCTTCGCTGTCTTTGTCTCCTCTTACTTAAAAGATCAGTCAGGCACTCATTTACAGCAGGATCTACCTTTCTTACCAAGGGGACTTCAGATCAAGAGCTGCCTTGTAATGTTGCTGTGACCACACAGTGTGTCCTATCAAACTTCAGCGTCTTCATTTCGCCAGTTGTTCCATCAGCACTTGTGTGATTCTTGTTATCAGCTCTATTTTGGTGATCTTGTCATACCATTTCAATTCCTCTATTTATACCAGCACACATTTATGAAAATCTGAGGTCTCTTATATCTTTCATATACATATATTCATCAAATGATCAGACATGGCTGCTGTGACTTCTTATTTCAGTATTTTCATTTTGTCTTGCACGTAAAGGTCAAGGCAGTTCTATAGCAGATACTGCCGTAGGTGAATGAAGTGTTAGAGCCTTCACTATAATAGGTCCAGCTTCTAGAGGTAGGGTAGCCTGTTTCCTTCCTCGCTGTCTTTTCCTTCCCTAACTCACGTACAGAGTCAGGTACCCATTTACAGTGGTGTAGACTCGAGCGTGATCTCAATATATTTCGCACCCAATACCTTCGCTGTGAAAGACCATCGCTCTAACCACTCTGTCAATCGAAAACTCGCCTTACATCTACTTACGGTTATGAGACAGAAGTGCCAGGTCACACGCAAAATCTGGAGTGTCAAGTTGTTTTGTCGGAGTCAACTGAATTCCATTTTTTGTTGATTGATGTTGTTGGTTTCACTGCTAACGTTGCTACAAACTTCGTTTTGTAAACTATTCATTGTGTTATTTACAATAAATACAAATTCTTTACGATGTAAACCATTTAATTTGATGTGTTTCTGTTTTTTGTTTGATTATTTGCATAAATTTAATTTTATTGTTGATATTTGTCACGCTTAATATTTTATTTTATTTTTCGCTTTTGTTTTGTTAGTATTACTTGCCAATGGTTCTTGGATTCAATTTTCGTGTCATTTATTACTCTTGGTTGATAGTGTTTCTTAATAATTGTTAATTATAACATATTTTTAGTACTGTGTTTGAGTGTACTAAATGTGTAATTATTTATTTTTCGCTTTTAGTTATTTTTATTATTAATACCGAAACTATTATTATTATCTGTATTATTATTTGTTTTAATTATCACATTTTTTTATTTTAACGACAAGCAGCACATTTCCACCATTGAGAAACACAAGAGCTCCAGAACTCAATGACAGCATACCCAAAGAGGTAATGAAGGAAGACAAATGGACGTAGGAAGGAAACATGTTTCCATGGATTACATTCATAAAGATGTTCCCAAACACAGACAAATATATCAGGATGGACATCATCATAACCCTCCACTCCCAAAGGAGCACAGGCCTTCAACAAACACATGCCAAGTCCTCCTGTCACGTGCCATCATCTCAAGTACTTTGAACGTTCTCCTCATCATTTTCACCTCTGTTTCCAGCTCTCTTCTCCAGGTGCTTTTTGGTCTACCTCTGCCTCTCTTGCCCTGGGGTTCCAGAACAAGGACTGCCTTGTAATGCTATCAACAGGTTTCCTCAGTGTGTGTCCTATCCATCGCCATCGTCTTCTTCTCATCTCTTTTTCCACTGGCACTTGTCTAGTTCTTGTCATCAGTTCTACGTTGGTAACCTTGTCATAATCCCTCTATTCTACGCAAGCACCCATTTATGAAAGTCTGTAGCTTTTTTGGTTGTTGTCTTTGTTGTTCTCCATGTCTCAGAGCCATACAATAGGACTGACTTCACATTTGAGTTAAAGATTCTTATTTTCGTGTTGGATCCGATTTCTCTTGATCTCCATATATTTCCCAATGCAATGAAAGCTCCTGTTGCCTTTTGTATTCTTATTTTGATATCGCTGTCTGTCCCTCCAACTTTGTCTATATTACTGCCTAGATATGTGTATGATTCTACATCTTGTATTGGTGTTTCTTCAATTTCAACCCTGTTATCATTACCTGCATTTATTCTCATTATTTTTGTCTTTTCCCTGTGTATTTTCAGACTCAATTGCTGTGACCTCTTGTGACAGACGAACTCAGCCGACCCAGATTGACCCTGAAGCGTTGGATGATATAGTACGACCCTTTGTAACGACCCCTTCGTGTAGCATCAGTGACCCCGAATATATTGTAACTTTTCGTCAAACGGGATTTTTTTCACCTGGACTCATTAGCTATGCAACCTTTCCACGCAGATGGTCAACACGTTTGCTGATTAATATGTGGACAGTTTATCTACCGTTCATTCTGGTCATCGCATTGATTTAAGGAGAGATTAAATCAAGCCCACGGATATCTCTTGAGCAATCATATGCAGGTATTTTCAATAACTTGGCCAGTGGAGGGCGTTGCCAGCATCAAACGATAGTAGTGACCACGATCAAAGACACTGGGGGAGATCTCAGGAAGGACTGGTGTCATGCTATCAAAGGCAGTAGTGGTCCCTGAAACGAGCGACGCAAGTTTCCTGCCGGTATTTCGCATCTCGGTGTTAAACACGAAACCGATCGCAGTGGGAGCGAACGGGAAAGCCGGCACAAGCAGCGAGCGAAGATACGAGAGACCAGCGGCGGCTTCTCTCTTTAGTCTGGCGGTCAGATCCCCAAAAGTCTTCTGAGATAAAAAAAAGGTGTCAAATTTCTCATGCCCCCAATCTTGCATTCCAGTTGTAGATATACAGATAATGAAAAAATGCATGTTATCACTCGTTTGCCAGAACTTGACAGAAGCACTAGCGATATTGAAATCTTGTTATAGATTTTCCCCTGGATTTTCATATATATTTGCAGTGAATTCTATTCTGTGCAAAACGGTAAAATATAACTGTGTCTAGTGATCAGTGGACTAGTTCATTCATTCTATTTCACTGGATATTGTGTTAATTTAAATTTATTAAATTAAACCATCTCAATAGTTCCCAGTTGTAAATGTAATGTTATACCTGTTATATTATTTCCAAAAATAATAGAGGCTTAAATGTTAAAGTAACTTTTAAAGTCGCGAAGGAATTTATAATTAATAAATTTAGTTAAGTCCTATATATATAGATGTGTGTTTTAACCATTAGAACTCGCCAGTGTTTTACCAAATACCGAATTAAATACGCGAGGTTATATATATATATAGATAGTCTTAACGGGAAATGCATCGCGCTTTAGAATGTTATTTGATTTTTCGGTATATTACACGTCTTTTTCTTTCATACAGAGTGATCGTAACCTTTGCGATCCCAGCATTAAGAAAGCAATAAAGAAATCATACATCTTAAAACTTCCAGAGATATTGATGAAACTTTTTTTAAATTGTATTCTTGTGGTGGTCCGATGCGACCTAGCTATCATAATTACATGAAAGAAAGCCTACCGAAGAACAGTTAAATCAATCATCAAATTAACTTACAATCGGTAAGATAATCTGGAAGATGAACAGTGCCAGTAGCGATATTTTATTAACTGCTCTGTTGGGAGAGAGTACCTATTTACATGAACTGTGACTTGGCCTATTTTTCCTCACTGGATTTAAACCATACCGGTCAGTTGCTATCATCACGCCTTGAAGGAATTTTACCTCCAGCAGCGACATTAAAGAGACCTCATTTTCACCCCTGTATTGAATTGTGTCAGTGCCATCCCATAGACTCCTTTTTATATAATAAAACATAAGATGAGTCTTCCAGTCCGGCGATTAGTGGGAATATTCGCTATCAGCAAACCTCGCTACATCTGGGGCGGGACATCGAAGTACTAGACATTTTCACGTGTCAAGAGTAATTGTTGTTTATATAATTCTATGGATTGTCTGATGCTGCAATCGGTAAGTGTGTGTGTGTGTATATGAGTGTGGATCCTCACGCGCGTGCATGAATGACAGGAAATCTAATTGTTTTTTGCAAACCATTTGTTAACTTGCCTACCGGGCAATACATTTTCTGTATACCCCACATTGTTCCTTTAAGTGGGATATTTTGTTAACTCTGTTTAACCCCTCTCCTTCAATTGCTCAGTAAAGGGAAGAACAATTTGGGATAACAGGATTTTTTCTACCACCCATACCTAGTATCGTAACCCCTCTTTCAGAGTAATTAACTTCACTGTTAGGTTACATTACCTATGTTCCTGATAACTATCTATCTTTGGACTGGGTTCATCTTTGTCTAATAAGCGGGAAGGGCGTAGTCGATCCCAATCTTCTTCACCCCCTCCCCACTTTATTATCTGCATTTTCTGTACTTATGATAATTTTATGTAACACGTGATATTTGTTTGTGATTTTTTTTTAGTTTAATAAACATCATAAACCTAGTTAGCACTGTGTTGGAAATACCCAAAGCCCAACATTTCCCCTATTTGTTTAATATAGTTGTATCCACGTGCGTCTGTGTGTTTGAAGCACCAAATCGGTGTGAGCGCAGGTGTGTGTCTGGAAACTGGCAAATAATTGTTTGACCAGGAGGGATGAAGAGAAGATTGAGAGAAACGATTTGTCGTAAATAAGTCTGTCTTTTCTCTCCCCAGCACACTGTGAAGCAACTAGTTACTCTGTAACCTTTTCTATCACTGAGCTTTCATCATCATTCTCCACTCTAAACCGGACCACTATTTCTAAGACTCTTTCTCTCAAAATAAATTTACGACACCTCTCATCGAGAGTTTTCAATTTGTCCTGCATCTGATTACGGTTATGGGACAGAAGAGCTAAGTTATCAGCAAAATCCAGATCATCCATCTGCTTAGCCAGTCCACTGGATTCCATTTCTGTTGTGTGTTGACGATGATCTCATAACCCAGTCTATTGCTAGTAAGAAAAGAAATGGAGACAAGATGCATCCCTGTCGCACCCCTGTTCTTATTCCAAACGGTTCTGTAAGCTGTCCTTCGTGAAGAACTCTGCATGTCATGTTTTCATATGTTTTCTTTATTAAATTAATGATCTTCAGGGGAACTCCATAATGCCTCATCAATTTCCAAAGTGATTCTCTGTCTACACAGTCAAATGCCTTATCGTAGTCCACAAATCCGATGTATAGTGGTGAATTCCATTCCAGACTTTGCTCATCTATTATTCTCAAAGTGGCTATCTGGTCTGTACATGATCTGTTTTGTCAAAAACCTGCTTGTTCATCTCTCAGTTTCTTGTCTATGTACTTTTTTAATCTCTCAAGGATAATCCTGTTTAATACTTTTCCTGGCACTGATAGTAACATTATTCCTCTATAATTTGTGCACTCTTGTAAATTTCCCTTCTTGGGCAACTTAACCAGATATCCTTCCTTCCATTCTGCTGGTATCACTTCCTTTTCCCAGACTTTACCAAGTAATTTATATAACATCTCTGTAGCCGTATCGATATCTGCTTTTATGGCCTCTGATGGAATGCCATCAGGTCCAGCCACTTTTCCATCTCTTAGAAGCTTTATGGCTTTCTTTATTTCTTCCTTCGTTGGTCTTTCAATGTTAATTTGTAGCTCTTCTTCTGCTGGCTGGATGTCTGGGGGGGGGGGGGGGGGGGGGGGGTGGGGGGTTGGTTGTGGAGCTGGTCTATTGAGAAGGTCACTAAAATATTCTGTCCACCTCTTCATTTGCTCTTGTATATTTTTGAGCAGTTTCCCATTCTAGTCTTTTATGAGGAAACTTGTTTGTTTGTATTTCCCTGTTAGCTTCTTTGTGTTGCTATACAATTCTCTCATATGTCCTTTGGCTGCAGCATCTTCTGCCTCTCTTGCCAACTCCTCAATATACTTCATCTTGTCTTTTTTGATACTTCTTTTTACTTCTTTGTTTGCTTCTCTGTACACTTCTTGAGCCTTGGCTTTGGAACTTCTGGTTTTGCTTGTGTTTGAATCTGCTTTCCTGTTTTTCCTGTCTTTTATCTTATTGATGGTTTCTGTTGTTATCCATGCTTTTTGTTGTCGTTCCCTTTTCCCCAGTATTTCTTCATATGTCTCATTCCATACCGTTTTGATTTGCTGCCAATAGTCTTCTGTATTCTCTGCATCTTCCAGCTGTTGGAGCACTTGGAATTTGTTGGATATTGTGACTGCAAATTTGTCTCTTGTTTCTTGATTTCTTAGATGTCCTACATTAAATTGTTGTCTATAATTTTGCATTGTTGCATATCTCTTGAGTTTCATTTTTACTTTGGCTATCAGAAGGTGGTGATCTGATGCCACATCTGCTCCTCTATATACCTTTACATCCTGCAATGATGATCTAAACTTCTTGTTTATGCATATATGATCAATCTGATTTTCTGTTCTATGGTCTGGTGATATCCATGTTGCCTTGTGTATTCTCTTATGTGGAAACATGCTTCCTCCTATAGCCAGTTGATTTGAAGCACAGAAGTTTGAGAATAGTTCCCCATTTTCATTCATTATTCCTAGCTCCTGTTTTCCCATGACTTCTTCAAAACCGGTGTTGACTGTACCTATCTTTGCATTCATGTCACCCATCAAAATTGTGATGTCTCTTCTTTTTACTTTTTCCATAATTTCCTGTAGTCTAGTATAAAATGCTTCTTTCACCGACTCTTCTTTGTCATTAGTTTGTGCATAACATTGGATGACATTTACATTTATTTTCTTTTTAGCTGTTTTAAAAGAAGCTGCTATTATTCTGGATCCAACAGCTTCCCATTCAATGAGTGCTTTCTGTGCTTCTTTAGATAACATAAGAGCTACCCCTTCACTGTGGTGTGAACTTTCGTCTTCATGTCCTAAGGACAGCACCAATTCACCTGTGATGAGTTTCTTCCTGTCTACCCCCTTCCACTTTGTTTCACACATTCCCAGAACCTCGATTTTATATTCCCTCATTTTTGCTGCTACTTGTGCCACTTTCCCTTGTTCGTTTAATGTCCGAACATTCCAGGTGCCAAATCTGGAAGTTCTCCTAGAAGAAAGAAGGTTAGTCAGCAACACAGACTCTTTTCGGCTTTCTCTGTGTTGCATCATACGCCTCCCTGCGAGAGGACCTTCCCCTGTCTTGGATGGCTGTGTTTTATTTTCCTTATTTGACTTGTCCCTATTTGTTGAAGTTTTTTGTAATTTAAATTTTTTACAGGATGGGGTAACCAGCTTCATGCCCAACCCTCCTTAGTCGCTTTCTACGACATGCATGGAAGGGAACAGCGTTACTATTCTTTGCTCCTCCTTCGGGCCCCGGTAACACACGGCTGAGGATGGACATGAAGAGCTAAAAAAAAAAACGGAGACAGAGATATATAAAGAGAAGTCAAGAATGAAATGAAAATTCTATCTGGAAAAATTTCAAAACATTCAAAGATAGGACAGAGGTACGAACAAGATGTGCAATAACCGTCAAGGACAACAAAGATAACGCTAGAACCAAGATAATTTTCCTTAAAAATTCCCTGTCAGATATAACTGCGTTTAGAGGGAAAAAGAAGAAAAAGAAGCAAAATATTTAGACAGCCTTTCAGAATTACTAACATAAACCAACCAAATAAACCACATTCATTAGTTCAAGGAGTGAGAAAGACAACACATATAAAAAAACAAAAATTGAGATCGACTAAGGCATAAATGAGAGAAATTTACTTCCGGAAACTTTTGTGAGAAATATTTAGTGATTAAATTATGATGAAAGACAAGAACACTAGAAACAAAAAAATTGAAAGATACATAACAATGAGGAACAAGAATTATGGGTAACTGAGCGGTAATGAAAGTGAGGAACAAGAATTATGGGTAACTGAGCGGTAATGAAAGTGAGGAACAAGAATTATGGGTAACTGAGCGGTAATGAAAGTGAGGAACAAGAATTATGGGTAACTGAGCGGTAATGAAAGTGAGGAACAAGAATTATGGGTAACTGAGCGGTAATGAAAGTGAGGAACAAGAATTATGGGTAACTGAGCGGTAATGAAAGTGAGGAACAAGAATTATGGGTAACTGAGCGGTAATGAAAGTGAGGAACAAGAATTATGGGTAACTGAGCGGTAATGAAAGTGAGGAACAAGAATTATGGGTAACTGAGCGGTAATGAAAGTGAGGAACAAGAATTATGGGTAACAGAGCGGTAATGAAAGTGAGGAACAAGAATTATGGGTAACTGAGCGGTAATGAAAGTGAGGAACAAGAATTATGGGTAACTGAGCGGTAATGAAAGTGAGGAACAAGAATTATGGGTAACTGAGCGGTAATGAAAGTGAGGAACAAGAATTATGGGTAACTGAGCGGTAATGAAAGTGAGGAACAAGAATTATGGGTAACTGAGCGGTAATGAAAGTGAGGAACAAGAATTATGGGTAACTGAGCGGTAATGAAAGTGAGGAACAAGAATTATGGGTAACTGAGCGGTAATGAAAGTGAGGAACAAGAATTATGGGTAACTGAGCGGTAATGAAAGAATTATGAGACGATAACGACGAAGATGACAACAACACACAGAACACGTCACGTGATATGAAAGTCTTCATTATTTATTGATTAAAAAAAAACAAAACAAACAATTTAGTAGAAATATATACACAGATAAAGTACTTTGAAAGCACAAATCCATGGTAGTGAAATAATAAAATAAACTGATAAATAAATTTAAACGAAAGACACATTTGCAAAAAAAAATAGGACCTACGAACAAGCAAAGCATTAAAAATAACATAAAAATGTCAGTACGGAAAAAAGGCATAAAATTAACACATTTAAAAACACATTATTTAAAACCTGCTTGTAAGAAAAACTAACTATAAATAAGTACAGCTGGATAGATCGGACACTACTAGGTTTTGAATCAGGAACCCGGTAACTTCACTGCGGGAGGAGAGCGCTCTAACAACTTAACAAATCTCACGCCTACAAATTTAGTTATTATCTATAACAGAACGAAAAGCGCTCTCCCGCCTTACTCTGTTAAGGAAACCTGCAACTGTCAACCTTCTTGCTGGGTGGCTTTCTAACAGTTTCAGCAGCCATTCTCTGTCAGAATGATCAATAAAATATATTAGAATTGTCTTACAACTAACTTGTTACTATGTCCAAGTCTGAAAAAAGAAAGAATTGTAATTAATGAAGCAAGACATATCTGGAGAGTGACAGAATTGTAAATTAAAATAAAATAGTTCCTGTAATCAAGTTTTCCAGTTTCTATGGCAACCATATTATATTCGTTGCCATGTGTTATGAAACAGATAAGGAACAGGATTACTGCTCATTCAGACATGATCACTGATGTGGAACTGATGACAAGAACCAGACAAGTGCCAGTAGAACAAGAGATGACAAGAACCAGACAAGTGCTAGTAGAATAAGAGATAACGAGAACCAGACAAGTGCCAGTAGAACAAGAGATGACAAGAACCAGACAAGTGCCAGTAGAACAAGAGAAAACGAGAACCAGACAAGTGCCAGTAGAACAAGAGATGACGAGAAGCAGATAAGTGCCAGTAAAACAAGAGATGACAAGAACCAGACAATTGACAGTAGAACAAGAGATGAGAAGAACCAGACAAGTGCCAGTAGAACAAGAGATGTCAAGAACCAGACAAGTGCCAGTAGAACAAGAGATGACAAGAACCACACAAGTGCCAGTAGAACAAGAGATGATAAGAACCAGACAAGTGCCAGTAGAACAAGAGATGACAAGAACCAGACAAGTGCCAGTAGAACAAGAGATGACAAGAACCAGACAAGTACCAGTAGAATAAGAGATGACAAGAACCAGACAAGTGCCAGTAGAACAAGAGATGTTATAGGACGCACATTGACGAAACGTGTTGTTAACATTACAAGGCAATTCTTGTTCTGGAATCTTCAGGGTAAAACAGGTAGATGGAGACCAAGGAAAACGTGGAGAAAAGAACTGGATACAGACATGAATGACATGAAGAAGACACAGAAAGACCTGGAGCTGATGGCACAGGACAAAAAGACTTGACATAAGTTTGTTGAAGGACTATTCTCCTGGCTGAGCTTAAGAGTGATAATGACATAAGTTTGTTGAAGGACTATTCTCCTGGCTGAGCTTAAGAGTGATAATGACATAAGTTTGTTGAAGGACTATTCTCCTGGCTGAGCTTAAGAGTGGTAATGACAAGTTTGTTGAAGGTCTATTCTCCTGGCTGAGCTTAAGAGTGATAATGACACAACCACCGCTACAAGACCATGTCAATAATTTGTTCAAGCTTTCAACTTTAGTGGTGTCTCCATGCTCCATAGGGATCGGAAATAAGGAGAAAGATTAACAATAATTTTAGTTTGGTTGGTCGTTTTATTTTGCCATTAACTGCCTTTTTATATATAACATTAGAGGTAGAGGTCAGGATTGTTTTAGTGCAGTATCAGCTGTAGTTTTCGCTCCATATGGAAATGATTATAATGATATGAGAAGGAGAAAGAGGCGCAGAGAGAGAGAGAGAGAGAGAGAGAGAACGAACGAACTTTACTTTTAAGGGTTGAGAATTAGGAACATAGGTCCATCAGAAAGATTAAGAAAAAGAGAGAGAGAGAGAGAGAGAGGTAGAGAGAGAGATAGAGAGAGATAGAGAGAGAGAGAAAGAGAGAGAGAGCGAACGAACTTTATTATTAAGGGTTGAGAATTAGGAACATAGGCCCATCAGGTAGATAGAGAAAGAAAGAGAGAGAGAGAGAGAGAGTGAGAGTGAGAGAGAGAGAGTGAGCGGCAAACTTTATTTTCAAAGTGTTGAGAGATAGGAACTTAGGCCCGTCTAAGAGAGAGAGAGAGAGAGAGAGAGAGAATGAGAGAGAATGAGAGAGAGAGAGAGAGAGAGAGAGAGAGAGAGAGAGAGAGAGAGAGAGAGAGAGAGAGAGAGAGAGAGAGAGAGAGAGAGAGAGAGAGAACGCGCGAACGAACGAACTTTGCTTTCAAAGTGTTGAGAATTAAACACACAGGCCTGTCTAAGAAAGAGAGAGAGAGAGAGAGAGAGAGAGAGAGAGAGAGAGAGAGAGAGAGAGAGAGAGAGAGAGAGAGAGAACGAACGAACGAACGAACGAACGAACTTTATTTTCAAAGGGTTGAGAATTGGGCACGCAGGCCCGTCTGACATTCTGCCCTTCCTTTCTCTCACCTTTCATACTGAATTCATTTATTCCCATATGCATTTTACATATCAATGTCAAGGAATTCAACGTTGCAAAGTAAAATAAAATAGCACACTAATATTAACATTAACTACTTATAAACATGCCATAAAATATGTAGAAAAGTACAAACATCGTCATTAGAACCTACAATTGATATTATAAGAAAAGATAATCTGAGTAGGGGGGCATGTAATCAAAACTAATAAAGTATTCGAAAAGTCTACGATTGTATGAATAGGGACTAAAAGAAAGCGAACGAACTTTATTTTCAAAGTGTTGAGAGAAAGGAACTTAGGCCCGTCTAAGAGAGAGAGAGAAAGAGAGAGAGAAAGCGAGAGAGAGAGAGAGCCAGCGAGAGAGCGAACGAACTTTGTTTTCAAAGTGTTGAGAAATAGGAACATAGGTTCGTCTAAGAGAGAACGAACGAACGAACTTTATTTTCAAAGGGTTGAGAATTGGGCTCACAGGCCCGTCTGATATTCTGCCCTTCCTTTCTCTCGTCTTTTATACTGATTTCATTTATTCTCACATATATTTTACACATCAATTCAAGGAAATCAACGTTGTAAAGGTAAAATAATAGCATACTCACATTCACAGTATCTAATTATAAACATGAAAAAGAATATGTTGAAAAGTACAAACTAAGTATTACCATGAAACAAAATATGTTGAAAAGCACTAACATCACCATTAAACCTACACTCGATATTATATCATTTGTTCGGAAAAATAATCACATTAGGGGGGCAGATAATCAGAACGCATAAAGTATTCGACAAGTTTACGATTGTATGAATAGGGACTGAGGTTGTTATGTTTTAGATAATGGGGAAGATAGTTCCAAAGATGAGCAGCAGAGTAAGCTAAGCTTTTCTTGAATAAGTCAAGCCTAGGCTTGGGCACTTGTATTTTGTTAAGGCGTTGACTGCGTCTTTCATTGTATTTGAACATTGGCCACAGATATGTTGGAGCATTCTGTGACAGGATTTTGTGAACAAATTTAGCTTTGTTGAACAGAAAGCGCTTTCTTAGAGGCGGTATTTAGAGATCTTTATATAGATTTACACACTCTGTTTGGCAGTTGTCAGAAACTAGACGCACTGCACGCTTTTGTAGTGAATGGAGTCTTTTTGTGTTGGACATAGAACAACCATCCCAGATTGTGGAGCAATAGTCAAGGTTTGTTTGTATGTGAGATATATAGAACAATTTTCGTGCATCTTCATCTAGGAAATGTTTGATTTTAGCTAACTGGTAAACTTTCTGTGCCGTTTGCTTGGTCAGTGCATGAACATGTGAGTTCCAATTTAGATGCTGGTCAACGACTATTCCTAGAGTTTTATGTTCATTAACGTTTCCAATTGGTGAGGTACCAATATAGATCTGAAGTGTTGTTTTCTCAGAATTTTGTAATTTTTGTCTAGTTGATATTAACATGCACTTTGTTTTAATTATATTAATTAGCATGCGATTTCCGATGCTCCACTTAATCAGATTGTCTGTATCTTTTTGTAACGATAGTTCGAGTGTGTTGCAACTTGTATCACTTGTGTAGATAGTACAGTCATCAGCAAATAGGTCACAGGATGCGTGCTCGACGTGTAGTGGAAGGTCATTAATGTATATGGCAAAAAGTAGAGGGCCAAGAATAGAGCCCTGAGGAACGCCGGTATTTATTACGGTTGGGTTTGAGCAAGAGTTATTGTAAGAAACTACATGTTTTCTGTCTGACAGGAATGATTTAATTATCGTCACTAGTTGAAGGTTTACTTTTGATGTTTCTAGTTTTCTAATTAAAATAGCGTGATCTATCATATCAAATGCTTTTTTAAAGTCT
Organism: Oreohelix idahoensis; assembly: GCA_024509875.1. NCBI lineage: Eukaryota > Metazoa > Mollusca > Gastropoda > Stylommatophora > Oreohelicidae > Oreohelix > Oreohelix idahoensis. The sequence goes on along the minus strand of JAMPIV010003042.1, from coordinate 1,199 downwards.
ACAAAAAAACTGCCCCACATATGTTATCGTTATTAATATTTAAGTGCCAGTTGTCAATCATCTTAGTTAGAGCTGTGTGACATGAATGTTTAGGTCTAAACCCTGACTGACTATCAATTAGCAAGCCATTGTTAACTAGGTGTTGTAGTGTTATTTTATGTATGTGTTTTTCTAGTGGTTTGGATAGCGATGATATTAAGGAGATTGGCCTATAGTTACCAAGGTTATTATTGTCGGAAGAGCCAGGTTTTAAGAGAGGATATACCTTAGCGACTTTAAAGTGCCACGGAAAGTAACTCCGTGCGATACATTGATTGTATATGTATGTAAGCGAATCACTAATAGCTGGAGCCGCATAACGCAGTATTCGATTACTGACTCCGTCAAGTCCTGATGAGTTATTATCTTTAAGTCCTAGAAGATAGTTATACACTTCATTAACTGTCATAAACGGAATGTTGGATGGGATTGTGTTGGTACATTTGTTCTCACAAAATACTGACAGCCTGCCTAAGTCACAAGGTGAATTTGGTATTGTAGATTTAAGACTGTTTATTTCTGCCTGAAGGTAATTGCTGAAGTCTGTGGAAGTAAATGAAGTATTAGGAGTTGACGAGACTGACAGATTTCGCTTGTTCGCTAAGGTATTGATTGCTTTCCATATATCTTTACTGTTTGTTTTGTTCTGAACCAAATTTTTAAAGTAATTTTTTTTTCTCTACGAATTAAATATTGCACGTTGTTCCTCTGTGCTCTGTATATGTTAAAGTCCTTGTTTTTGTGAGCTTGATCTCTCTGCCTCATGGCGTCTAGCACTGCTTGTGTGATCCAAGGAGATTTGACCTGTCGTTTCACACGAACTTCTTTAGTTGGTGCGTGGTTATCAAACACACAAAGAAAGATACGTATCCAATGGGCAATGGCGTCATCGGGATCAGAAAGCTGGTAAACACTGGCAAGAGGTGCGGTTCGCAAATCATGTAAAAATAGTTCACGGTTGAAATTTTTAAAACTTCTAAATTTAATACTGATATGTTTATTTCTTGGAGCTTTACATTTATTCTTTGACCACGTGCAACATATAGGATAGTGGTCACTCATCGCGACAGTAGGAACAGAGCATTCTATAATGTTTTCTGCACAGGTGACGTAGATGTGGTCAATTGTTGTGGATGATGCATTTGTTACCCTGGTAGGCT